>JAXQJQ010000063.1:0-100165 GCA_037042055.1 Penicillium sp. S103-07
AACCAATGCCTGGTTAAGCAGAATAATTAATATAAAGGCGTTTTGGTTGAAAAAAATAGGTGTAAAACAGGAAGTAGTTGGTTGGGTGGCCGGGTGGCTTGTGAATTACGTAAGAGATTGAATATTTGTAAGCAAGACGTAATAAGGTTTCTAGTTAGCCGAAGGACAGCGTGAACCTTGCTGTCCCCTCCGCGGGACATTCAGATAAAAGTTCATTCGGGATGGGGCAGGTGGTAGCAGGACGCTTAGACTGCTTTGTCTTTCTGGCCGTGGAATAACAGCCAAGGGCTGTTCCCAGCCGCAGCAAGGAGGTCAATGTCCCTTTTCTGTATCTATGTATTCATTTGAGGTCTCATTAGTCCTTCGAATAATAGACACAGAAGTAATTCGCATTATTGCGTGATCTTGGTCGGGAAGCTAAATGGTTCCAGTAGTTATAGTCTCTATTCAGTTTGCTGCATGGCTGGTCTTTCTGTCTGGCGAAGTTAGGGCCATTGCATAAATTTACACCAGTTAAAGCAATCCGTACCGCCTAAGCGACGTAGACAGCAAATCATTACTCGCGCCGTAGAACATCGGATGAAATATGGGAAAATATAGAGAGCAATACAAAAGAAGAGGTGAATTAAGTAACCGAGGCATAGAGTATGATATTATTGTGGAGCTAAATGAACGACAGACCGTGGATGATAAAGAAAAAGAGGAGCTGGAAAAAACTTGAATTTAGCACATCTTCATATCACTATCACACATTTCGTGCCCCTCAATTTGTTCGCACTGTATTTCCTTCTCTTGCAAGGTGAGGGTCTGGCTAGCTTCATGAGTCTCGTGTTTCTTGAACTGCCATGCCCAAAGTTTGGTCGCAAACAGCTCATCCACTTCTTCCAATCCACGGCCCTGAGGAAGTATTAGCACCACTAGGAGCATAAAGTGCAGGAAATTAGCTTACCTTTAGCTCTGGGAAGAAGAGCCAACCCCATAAAACTGAAAATGCAGCTACCGATCCGAATATCCACCCGATATTAACGCCTAGACTTGGAAGGAGGTACGGCGTGACAAAGGTGACCAGAAAAGCAGCTGCAACATCACAAGCAGTTCCAAAAGCCTAATCCAAAAATTAGTTGATTCAAGCCAGCACGATTCGGCATGTTTTCAGACTCACCATGATCTTTTTTCTCATCCGAATACCTCCAATCTCAGCACCAGTAAGGAAGGCAATATTCGAAGCCGAGATGCGTGTAAAAGCCGGCAACAGCATAAAGCAAGCGACTTCCATGTTTATTTCACTCTGGTTCAAAGAATCAATGGTTCCTAGACCAGAGGCAAGGTATAGCAGGAACCAGCACACTGCACTTCCAAATATCAAAAGAGGCCGGCGGCCTGTTATATCCAGAAGGAAAATACCAATCATACATCCGACGAGACCAACAACCTGTCCAATCATAGCGTAGGTGAATGACATCGCACCGAGGTCTCGTTGTACGTAGAAAGTTGCAGCGTAGGATTGAACGAATTGGTTGCCGTTTGTCTGCTCGAGAACAAAAAGCGTGGCCGAGATCTACAGGCCACTGTCAGCTGCGCTCTTCAATAAGGAAATGTATGAAATGAAAAACTTACCCAGGTTCGTCGGAGATAGTTCCCCTTAAAAAGATCCAACCAAGAGCCTTCTTCAGAATCCAAAGACCTTTTAACTGAATTCTCCATGATATCCGCTTCTGTGGCTGTAGCTCCGCTCTGCACATCACCCTCAGGACGGATTTTATCGAGAACTTTCTTTGCTTCTGTCTTGCGGCCATTCAAAATGAGCCACCTAGGTGACTCGGGCGTCCAGGGAATCAAAGTCAGTAGCCCGATGGCAGGAATAAACTGCATGGCAGTAGGAATCATCCAGCCCTTCTTCGTAAGAGTCATCGAGTAAGCACGGGACATACCCGCCCCCCAAAGGTTGCCAAGAGACGACATCATCATAATTGATGCAGACAACAATCCTCGAGTCTCTGCTGGTGATGTCTCCGCGTTGTATGACGGTACGGCATTTTCCACCAATCCAACGGCGAAATACGCAATGATACGACCGACTGTGAACTGTGCCCAGTGATGAGCACTCAGTTCAACTGTGATAACCGGCCCTAGTTAGTATACTCGTTTCCTTTCGGTACTTTGGGGGATCGGGTCATTTCTCACTGATCAACGCGACAATCTGAATCCCAGCCGCCGCGTACATAGTCTTCTTATAGCCAGTACGTTCGATGAACACTTCCGAGGCAAAGCAGCCCGTGAGTTTACCAGTCCAGGGTAATGAGTTCATCAACGCCTTTCTCGTCGCAGGTAATGCATAGCCACCTGGTCCATCACTCACGCCGAAAGCACGGAGGAAGGAGGGCAAGGCTTGCAAGGATCCGAATGAACCAGTATCACTATTCTTTATAGTCAGCTTCCATCCTCGGAACAGACAAAACAGGGGAAAGGGTCAGTCACAGTCCAAAAAGCAGCGCTCCCTGTAGAAAAACCAAAGAGTTGAACAACAAATACGGCGTAATGTGGCGCCACATCTTGAAAAAGAACTTGATTATCAGTTCACTTAACCCCCAGAGCAGAACAGAGACATGAGGATCTTATGAAAGAGCGTGATCCACCATAAAGAGGGCGACGTCCGCGGTGTTTATATATTGTCGGCAATAATGAGAGGAAAAAATAAAGAGAGGCAATGTCGGCTTGGCTAGTCAGTGGCAGAGATGAATACGGGCCTTGTGGTCCCTGGAATCGCGTGATAGGGTATCCATTCTGACATGCTCCGCGATTCAAAAGAGTCTGACTGGTTGCTATTGGCTTTTCTCCTGGTCTTCCCCGCGAAGTTTTCTGGATGCGGGTAAAATTCCGTGGGGAAGTTATCGGGTCGGTCGGTCGGTTGTCGGTGGCTGTCGGTGTGGGAATACGGACCTAGCAAAGTACGGTTCCCCTTTAACGTCAGTGGTAAGCGAGTGTACGGGTTCCAGCTGTTCTTTGCGTGATTCACTCGCTTACACGGCTCGCTCGCTTACAGGCTACGTTACCTTCATCTTCGATTAATCCTTTTTTGTCTTTGCCACGAAAGGGGGAAGCTTGTGCTCCTTCATCTGCGAGTAACTTTATCCCGGCGCTCTGTGGCATTTAATTTCATTGTCTGGAGATGCCTGGATGCCGTAGCCCTGAGCTTTTCCTCAAGCAGAAAAGGAGGGGGAATCTATCAGTGCTCACTCCGAAGACTTGTACGCGATGTAGACCCAAGTCATACGAGTATATTTCATTGCTCGTCTTTATTGCGCACATATATTGTCTCCTGAGCTTTACATGAAGCCTTTGCGTCCAGGTTGCGGTCCAAGTATATTTCCAAAATATTGCAGGTTCACATTGCAACTACATGAATCTCATACCCATTCCCTTGATCTCTCATCAAAGTAAAGCGAAACCCTTGCTAAAATTGATAAACGTAGAGTTGTGCCTTTGAAGCCTCCTTGAAAAGACCGCCCGCCCAAAGGCCATATGTGCTTCCCCGATCCTCTTTCGGTTGCACCAAAGTCCCAAAGCATCCATTCGTTGCGTTAGTACTCAACGTTATATTCAAGATTTCTTTGCCGGCCACGTTCATGCTAATTTTTGCAGGAGCCCAAGAGACATTGCTAGGAGCCCACGAGAAGTGAGAACTCTGACCATCCGTGAACCCAATTTTCACTTCAATGGGTCCATCTAGCATCGGGCCTGCGTTGGTTGTTTGACCCAGGTTATCGGTCCGTTGCCAGATAGGAAATTCGAGGGATGTAGACCCTTTCTTAGGTGGACTGTATGTTGCTTCGATCGATTGCCAGTTGCGGATACGACAGTCCAGCTGATATGGAATCGGCGACTCTGGCTGGGTGGTAATGTTGATGGCGAGAGGGATCTGGACCGTGGCAGGACATGTGTATTTCTTGATTGTGTGGTCATCGTTGAACTCAAGAGGGAAGAAAAACGTGCTTGAAGCTGCTTGGTGGTTATCGCCGTGCCAGATTGAGCCGTTCACGACTATATTAGTTTCGCTGGTTCGATACCCCAGAGCCCCTGCGACAACAATAGGTCCCTTTTCTGAAGGGAGGACGCTTGCGCCTTTATTTTGGGCTCCGCAGCCGTCGAGACTGACGAATCCTCCATCAATGTAAGGTCCGAGGGGATCCTTGGAGTACAAATAGCAGATTGGGCCAGCGCAGTTCTGGCAGGTTCTTCCAAACATCATGTACCAGTATCCATCGTAGTAGAAAAAGCTGACTGCTTCGAGGTGTAGCCCTTGTGCATAGAGAGATTGGGCGGATCGAATCAGTGCTGTGGTCTCGTTCGTGCCGACCGTCGCTGTCAAATTTGGCGCCAGCTTTTGCACCCAAATGTCCCAGATTGGCAAATTGTAGTAGCTATCGAAAGTGACGAAGTCGGTGAAGGGGTCTGAGATGATGTAATGAGAGCCATCGGGTCCAACAGCAACATCAAAGTCGTGATTAACATGAGCACCCGTTATCCGGCCGGGCGGGTTGGTCCATGGTCCACCGGGGCTTTTGGAAGTGGCATAGTAAAAGTTGGCTTCGCCGGAAGTGCCCATGAACATCACGTAGTTGCCCGTATCATTACTATAACGAACCACAGGCTTCGTCACATTGGCAACCATGATATCAGGCTGATAGTAGTCCTCCAGCATCCAGTTGACAAGATCAAATGAGGAGTATGACTTGATTCCACAATTCCCTTCCGATCCGTACTGACCAGGAGGATACACAGGAGACGATGGGAAATTGTCGCCTGACACGATGCCATAGACGAAAATCGACCCGCCACAGCTCCAGGTGGCTGAGTGCATCCAGTATTTGCCTTCATAATATGTCAAGTGCGCTTCGACTTGCTCACGGCCGTTCCCATCAACGGTAACTGGGTAGGTGGGTTTGCCGTATGGAAGTCCCTGAAGGGGATGAGGGGTCAGGCCGTCATCGTTGTTTAGGATGTCATCTGTTGCGAAGTTGTGATACGTTGCATACTTGAAGCAAGATGCCAGGGACGTAAAAAGTGGCAAGATATTGATGAAAGTCTTCATGGTTGAGTGAGTCTGTATTTTAGTCTTTAGCTGAGACTACAACCTCTCAATGTCGTCTTTTATATTCAATTACATACTAACACGGAAATCCGTTTCCCGTCTAGTTGTTCACGCGATCTTGATCCACATTCAAATCATATTTCCCCGCATTTCAGATTCCTGGATACTAGCAAATCCTTGTTACTTGCTCGAGTTTCGAGTCATACTTCAACTTCCGCACGGTTATCGGGAGGCCGACAACCGGTCCCCATGCTGTCGCATTAAGCGTTTAATTTCTGAGCGATATCCGCGGCCAGCAACTATATAGACAATTTATTTAGTTCTCGGCCCTTGACTAGATTTCATAGTCTTTTCGCTGAATTTTTGACGTTTTGCGTGTTTGTCGTAAAATCAAAGAATCGAGCACCAGACTTATTTCAACTTGCTCGATGGGTTTGCAAGGCCAGGGTCGTGTAATGTAATTCCCGAAGCGAGCGGCGCACCCACGCACCCTCTGTATTTTTAATCTGCTATTTTTAAGCAAAAGATACCTTTATATTAAATAAGTCTTCTATCGGGACGTGCATTTGTCCTATATCCTATCTTTCTACATTTTCTATATGTTGGTAGACACCGGGGGACCGCAAAGGAAAGGGCCGTTGGGGACCGTGGCGCGGTCCTGAGTATATTGAAAAAGACCAATGACCGCGTGGTCCGGTGCCGGTCCTTGCCGAGGTCTAGTTAGGTTCTCTACCTCGACCTAAGACCCTTGTGTGGGTCGAAGAAGTCAACTCGAACCTAACCCATTTGCGGGTTGGGTTTGGATAGGCGCGGGTTTTGGCGCAGTCTAGTGCCAGGTCTACCGATAAGCGCGGTAAAGAACCGCCACCGGCACCCACTCACCCAATCAGCCCCTAGTTATGGAAAGGGCATAAGCCATCCATGTGGATGTATGTACAGATAACGAAAACCAATGTGCTCATGGCTCTTATGAGGAAATTTACGGCGAGAACGAGAGATAGACAGGTATAAAACTGTCGCCCCAACCCAGTATGTATTTCCCAGATCAAAGCTTCATTTTTAGTCACTTGCATATTCTCGTATCCCATCTATCCCTAGATATAATGTCTGAAGAATACAACGGCCCCCTCTCCGCCCAAGGCATCCGATGCTTTAACTCTGCCGGTATGGGCGTGAAGCTCTCACCTCTCCTCCACATTTCCTCAACAGTCTTGCTACCTTCCAACGCCCGGATCGTTGTGACTTCAGGTCAAACCGGTATGCGCAAAGATTTAACCTACCCATCGTCAATTATCGAACAGTTTGATCTCGCCTTTGCAAACGTGGAAGCGTCTCTGGCAGCAGCAGGCGTATCAGGCGGATTTCAGGCTGTGTACCAATTGACCTCGTATCATGTCGGTGGAGTCAGTGGGGGAGAAGTAGATGCAGCAATGGAGCATGTCATTAAGAAATATTTCAAGTCAAACCGGCCTGCCTGGACGGGAGTTGGGGTTGCATCACTATATGGAGAGGCTAAGATTGAAGTCACGGTCTACGCTACGCTACCGAACTGAATACTTTGAGTACCAATTATTTGTCTTGTGCGGTCAATATTTCTCCTTTTACTAGACTGAACAAAGAGTCTTTAGACCTACCGCAGATGTATTAGATATACCTCCGAACTTGCATGTACTGCAAAAGAATTAGTTACCATGAAGGCATTTGCATGTAGATCTGGCACTCACCCGTCGCGTTGGTGCTACCGCTCGCTGAATAGGCAGCGCGGGTGCTGCTAGAGACGGTGTTATAAGCTATACAAAAGCCTCAAGGGCTTACGTTATCTCCTGAAATTTTTGTATAGATAGACCTGCTGGGGCAGGTATCTGCCTATTGGCCGACGTCCCTTTCTGCTTTTGGTTTTTATTCGCTGCGAGTAGCTTTGCGGAACGTCCGCTCCGAATAAGTAAAAGCCAAAAATTGCGGGGAAAATATCCGTAACTCCGGTCTAAAAATGGACTATCAAGATTTACGAGCACTTTTTATCTCTCTATCAGCTCATTATTGGCTAAGGCTTTATATAGACTAAAAATGGGTTATTGGAGCATTCTGCTGAACTGTGTAATCGCAATAACCTTGGAACAGGAAACAAGATATAAATGGTCGAGGCTAGTCCCGCTATTGCAGCCACTTCGTTAGAGTAATACTTTGGGGTAGTGAGTTATCCCTAGAGTTCCAACTACTTTGAACTTAGCAACAGAAGGTGTGGAGTTCATTCAGGCAAAGATCAGCCTCCACCAACCTCCAGCGAGCTAATATAGGTTGAGTTTAGCTAAGGCCCCTCACTTCCGGAGATATTAGATAGAATGCTACCCTGGAGTCAGTGCGAGCTCAACCCCTCCACATCGGGTATTTCGGCGCCAATCTAGGTTAGGCAATACGCCGCCAAAGGCGAGAAGAGGATGAAATAGAAATAAGAAATGCCTCTTAGAAGTCTAAACCACAGCAATCCTTAGGATTAAAGTGAACATGCTACTCCTTATTCCTATCGTGTTCGCAGGAACCGCCCTCGCTCAGAAAATAATCGATCTGGGAGAGCACAAGTGGACCTTAACAGGTCCAAACGTCACCGTCCCTGGATCTGTGCCATCACAAGCCCATCTGGATCTCTTTGCGGCGGGCACGATTGGGGATCCACTGTACGGGGAAAATGACACCGAGTTGCTCTGGGTACAGAGATCCAACTGGACCTATTCGTCTACTATATCGAACGTGTAAGAGATGAGCTGAAGGCCACGGTTTTATAGGGCTGACATCTTGACAGAAATAGACAGAAAGATTACTCTACTTGGCTTGTATTTGATGGCCTGGACACATTTGCCTCCATCGAGCTGTGTGGTCAGTTTGTAGGAAACGCCGACAATCAGTTTCGTCAGTGGAGTTTCGATGTGTCGGACATTGTTCAATCTTGCAATGGTGATCCCAAGCTGAGCCTCAACTTTGGTTCTGCATCGAAAATTGCAAGGGATATTGCTGCCAATGGAGACCGTATGTTTATTTTCAGGTAATATTTTGAAGCTTGTACTCGGACTGACCCGTCGGCCTCGGTATAGCCCTGATAAACAGTGTCAATGGTGGTGATGATGAAGAATTCTGCTGCAAAGAGTTCATCCGAAAAGAACAGTCCGACTTCGGTTGGGACTGGGCCCCTAAGATAGCTCCAGCCGGTATATGGCAACCTGCGTGGCTAGTACAGCTGGACGCTGCATCGCCAGTGTACGTGCACAATGCATTGATTGATGTTTACCGCAAGGGTCAAATGAACAACATCCCGCCGGACCAGTCTCAACCGTGGATCTTCAATGCAAGCCTTGATTATTTGGGCTCGTTGCCTAAAGATTCGTCTTTGCATTTGGTCTTGAAGGATGGTACTGGGCGTGAAGTTTTGAACAAGGCCTTGGATGGTGTTTATCAGTCAGAGGAGACGATTACTGGCAGGCTCACGATTGAGTCCGATTTGGTTGAACTTTGGTGGCCTGTTGGCTTGGGCTCCCAGCCACTTTACGATGCTTCTATTACAATTTTCAACGGCAAGACCGCTCTCTCGGAAGTCGAACGGAGAATCGGATTCCGAACTGTAGTCTTGAACCTGCTTCCCATCACAAATGAACAGATTGCCCAGGGTATTGCACCCGGAGCAAACTTTCATTTCGAAGTCAATGGCCATGAATTCTATGCCAAAGGGTCGAATCTGGTCCCGCCGGACGTCTTCTGGCCCAGGGTGAATGAGACGAAAATGCGAAAGTATGTGTTACTCTTGTGCTTAATTATAGCAGACTAACACCTTCCCAAGCCTGTTTGAAGCTGTGGTCGTTGGAGTAAGGTACAAGCCCCACGAGCCCGTCTCTTAATACTGACTTGACAGAACCAAAACATGCTTAGGGTGTGGTCATCGGGAGCGTATCTACCCGATTGGATCTATGGAATTGCGGACGAAATGGGAATTTTCCTATGGTCTGAATTTGGTAAGAGCCTTTCAACATGCGTCAGTTCAGCGATAACTTAGATATAGAATTCTCTGATGCCGAATACCCTGCCAATACCAGCTACTTAAATCAATATGAGGCAGAAGCAAGCTATCAAGTCGTATGGGTTTTATAGCCTTTTGCGGGAGATCTATCACTAAGCTCAATCCACAGCGCCGCGTCAACCATCACCCAAGTCTTGCTCTATGGGTGGGAGGCAACGAGCTGGAACAGATCATTCTCAGCTATTACTTCGATCCGACCAATCCCGGGACAATTCTAGAGGAATACCAGCATATTTTCATGGAGCTGCTAATTAACGTTGTGTATTCCAACTCCAAGTCAATCAGCTATATGCCATCATCGTGAGAGTCATCTCTTTGCAACCTAGTATTGTTGAGCTAACGCAAGATCAGCACATACCACGGCTTCCAAAGTTTAAACTTCAGCTCTGTAATGCCCCAACTCCCACGATACCTCAATACATCGGGGCAGAGCTACATTTATGCAGACACAGGTGAATTTTACATTTAAGTTGCTAAAGTGCCGACTCCTAACGGAACACTAGATGACTACAATTACGACGCAAGCCAGGCTTTCAACATCAGCTCCTATCCCGTTGGCCGCTTTGCTGCCGAATTCGGCTTTATTTCAATGCCATCTATCTACTCATGGCAACAATCCGTACCGGACGATCAACTATCTCTGATTTCAGATATGGTCATTCACAGGAATCGGCACTATCCATTCGGAGGACCGGCCAAGGCTACCGATAGAGAACTTTCGATTCTCGGCTTGGAAGAAATGGCAACTGCGGTGCAGGAGTGGTACCCCGTCCCTGATATGAGTGACAGTCTGGCAAATTTCAGGTTGGTTTAAACCTCCCAACGTCGCCTGGAAAGAGGATGCTGATGGGACTTAGTGCATGGTGCTGGACAACCCAAGTGTTCCAAGCAGATTACTACACATCCGAGCTGGCCTTTTACAGGCGTGGATCCGGGATGCCGCAACGTAACATGGGATCTTTATACTGGCAATTAGAGGATCTTTGGTTTGTTGCCACTCCTATACAGCCCGCATGAAACCTCTAACAGAATACAGGACCGCGCCTACCTGGTCAAGCATCGAGCCAGACGGCCGCTGGAAAGTTCTCGTCTACCGCGCAAAAGACATCTTCGAGCCCGTCATCGGATACCCATTCTACAATGCCACGACCGGGGACTTGGAAGTATGGATCATATCAGACCTATGGGGTGAAGCCAGCGGAAGCGTCAATTTAACTTGGATGAATTGGGCCGGTCAGCCTCTTTCAGGAGGTAACAAGCCCGTTTCAAAGAACATGCCATTCACCGTCGGGGCGATTAACTCCACGTGCGTGCTCGAAACTAACATGTTGGACTACACTGGCCTCGATCTATCAGACGCTATTCTCCGCGTGGATGTCTTTGCCGAAGGTGATGCGCCCAATGGTGATAAGAAGAGCTACCCGCATACTTCGTTCTTCCATCCCGTCTCACTCCAGAAGGCGAATATTCAGGGTCCTGGATTGAAGTCTACCCATATCCAAGGGACTAATGCGTTCCTCATTGAAGCTACAAAGGCTGTTGCTGCGTGGGTGTGGCTTGATCATCCGCTTGGTGTGCAGGGGTACTTTTCCGATAATGGATTCTGGCTCGCTGCTGGTGAGACGAGAACCATCAGTTTCACGGTTAAGCAGGATTGGACAGGGGGTATGTGGAAGGATAATGTTGTGTTTAGGAGCATTTGGAACAATACTCTGACGGGTTGAGACGGCGAGGGGTCGTTGATGACGGCTTGGTTGGATTCATATTTTTGTTTGGTGAATAATACGCTTCGCTTCCATGATGGCTAATATGATATAGTTTTTATTTCTTACGATCTTGCAAGGGGCTACCATAATCACGAATCTACGCATGTCCATTTACGTTAGGCAATTAGTGAACGGTTTCTCCATCTTTCAGCAAAAACAGATTTAATAGCATCACATTCTATAAAATTCTATCACGATAGGTTGAAAAGGCCAGAACGCAAACGCATAGAAAGGAGTGTAATATCAAAGCAAGAATATCAAGCATAGGGAATGAAATAAGTAGGGAAAGGACTTGAACGAAGACGTGTGTATGTCGATGCCTAAGGATGCCGGGATGCCAGCATCTTCGGTGGTCCTCAGCGAATTTTCAGTGATGGAGACAACGAGACTACTCAGAGTTCAAAGGGATAAGTGTCGAGGTCGTCATCGGAAGAGGGACCTTGACGGCATGTCGGACAGGTGGTGTTGTGGACAAACCATGGATCGATGCATGGCTTACAATACCAGTGCCCACACTGAAGAACGGAGACAAGTGTACCGATAGCAACCGGTTCACGGCAAATTCGGCATTCGCCCTCGTTATGTAACTTCATCTCTTCGTCTAGTGGGTTGGAAGTGATCAGCGACTTACCTCGGGCGATAGCCGTGGCCTTCCTCAAATCTGCGAGATACCGGGTTCGCACTTCTGTTGCCATCTCCTCTAGAGCGAGGTACTCGGCCCGCACTTCTGGAGAGGCCCGCACGCCGAGCGACATCCATATTTCATGAGACTCTTGCGAGGACAGAGAGGGTCTGCATATCTGTTGTAGGTAGGCGTCAGCAGTCCACGTTTCTGAACCGTACATAGCGTGAACGAGATCGTGCATGGGGGTCTCCCTTGACGTGAATCGAAACCCCGGGTCTGTAGGTATGAATTCTATACGGCCATCAATATCAACTCCCTTCTCACGCGTGGTTGCACAGTTACCTAAAAGCACCATGTCGGCTACAGACAATCCCCTGTAACAGCGTACAAATCGTTGGTGAGATGTTTCGGCCTCGGGCATGTGCAGGAAAATACGGTCGATAGTAAACTGTACGTGCCGGACCTCCTGCGCCTCTTCCATGGCTGACGGCCTAGGGAATGATGCTAGTAAGGCTGTCGCTAAGGTCGTAAGACTATGACCTAGGTTAGTGAGGATTTGCACTAGCATCGTAGATGACAGAACAATGTCTTTCTGGAGTCTCGAGTCGTTACCTTCCATTTGGAATCGACGGGTGGTAAAGTGGTGTGCAGAATATGGGGGATAGAGAACGAGGCCTTAATGACTTTCGGCGTACTTGAAATGGATGATAGTGATTCTGCTCGACAAAAGGATGCGAGTTTATGATGGATTTATAGGTGTATTCCTCAACACAATGAATACTTTTCTCGAGCGGCACCACAATGCCATTGTCTCAACGGCGTCTTTATTTGTATCCCTCATATCGACTCCTTTGTTACAGAGGCTTTGTGGCAGTCACTTGATACGTCTCAGTCCTTTGAGTTATGAAGTGACTGTCTAGGATTTTCGCTTTGCTCTTCGAAGATTCCTCTCAGTACAATCAAGACAAAGGTTATCTCGTTTGAAGTTGATCAACGAAAATATTATTAACAGCCATGAAATCCGTCTAGCTCTAGTACATGAGCCAGAATGCTGTATCACTAGCACAAAATCTAATGTATAATGCAAGACCGAAATGAATCAATCTCCAAAACAGAAACGCAATGCAACGCCAATCCCAGTAATGCAAGCATGTCCCTGCCAAAACATCATGTCAAACGCTATCCAAGAACTCCAAGTAACCCGGTTCAAAGTCTATAGTGGAGAGTTGTCGGTCCAAAACCAAAGAAAAGAGAAGGAAAGCGAAGAGAAAAGTCATCAGGACGTAAACCCAACGGTGGTTGACCTCATTGGCCCTGAAGCCTCTCCATAAGCATAGCCCTCATCCGAACGTTAACCACGCCCCCAACACCATAAGCCGGGACAATCTTCCCCATGCGCGCAAAACAACTCGGCACATAATCCCGCCTAATCCTCGCCGCTCTCTCCGTCCACGGCAACCCGCCCACTGGCTGCCGGTTATACAAATCCAGACCTAGCAAATGCATAGGCGTACTAGCAAACTGCATAAGCGCCGGACAAGCAAACTGCGCCATCGCCGATTTCATAGAGGCATTTGAAGCCACGAAGTCGGGGATTAAAGGTGCGACGAGAGGGGGTACGTTGAAGGACGCGAAGATCGTTATGCTGTCGCGGAGGCAGAAGAGGGTGTAGGAGACTTTCGGGATTTGGGGCCCAGTTGCTGAGGGTTTGGGGTGGCAGGTTGATTGTTGGGGTGAGGAAGAGGACTGGGCGCCGAAGATTTTGGCGAAGCGCGCGTCTTTGTAAACACAGATTGCCATGTTAACGGCTGTTGTGGAGATGAATTTTGCTGGGCCGGGGGTTACGGTTTCGTAGGATTGGTTGCGGAGCGTTGAGGTTACGGTGTCAATTGTGTTTGCTGTTAGGTACGTTGAGCTGTAGAGGGTGTATATGAGGAGAAAGGGCGTGCTGGTGAAGAAGGCGCCGGGTCGGGTTATCATGGATTTGAGGCAGGAGGTTATGGTTTGGCGGATTGGGAAGCCTTTGGAGGCTTTTTCGATGATCGCGCTGGTATTAGGACGTGTTAGCTTGTCATTGTTGAGTTTGTCTGTGAGAAAAAGAAAACACAAACCGGTCAATGATCGTGATAAGCGGACAGGTCAGCGCGCCGGCACTCGCCGCGCTGGCGACATCCACGCCCAGACGGAGACCTAGATCCTTGGTGTTCCATACTGACGCAGGTTTGCTCGGGATCGGTGCAGCTACTGGAGCTTTCTGGGAGTGTGGGACAGGGTGATCAACCGTAGCCATGGGGAATGACGCATCCTGCGCGACTGCATCGCGAGACATACCCATGTGAGGAGAAGGTGAGGAATGAAATCACAGGAATGTCATTCAGAACTGTACAGAAAACACGAAGAGTAACAGCAATGCAGGATGACGGCAGCAATCTGGGGTTAGCCAGTGAAGCAAACGTGATTACCAAAAAGCCGCGCTATCTTATACCCCGAACACATCTGTGTTTCGGACGAGAATGGCCCGGGCTCTCGGGTCTCCGATGCCGGCCCGGGTAAACGTTACTTCCTATCAATGGCTCGAAGAAATAACTCTCCTGTTGAAGGGTTTGGTTCGAGTCTTCACAACCTTGGAAAGCCAATTAGGAAGATTGATTTGCTATCCGTTATCTCTTCACGCTCGCGTCCGTTCCCAGCTCGAATCTGCATTGTACTGCCGCAGTCCACACTAGTGCTACAATAAACAGTCATTGAAAGTAGAAATCGTGATATGTTATTTTTACCCCGTAACGCCCTATTCGCATATACCCAAAACCCGATCTACGCAGTCGCCGAGCGTGCCTCGAACCCATCCAGCGTCACATTAACCGCGCCAGATTGAACGAGCTGTAGAGAAAGTTAGCAAAGGTTTTCAAAATCATCCACCACCATAATGCAGGGCAAAACATACCGCACGCCGCAAGTCATCAATGAGATCATCCACATCCTCAATACCAACACACAACCGAATCAAATCCTCCGGCAACGCGCGCTCTGCGCGCGTCTTCGCATCAATACTGGCATGGCTCATCCGGCACGGCATGCTAATCAAGCTATTCACACACCCAAAGCTAACAGAAATAGCCCAGATCTTAGCACTCTCGACAATACGCTCCGAGACATTAACATCGCCGGTCTCAAACGACAACACCGCACCAGCACCGCGCGCCATCGAGTTATGAAGCTCATACTGCGGGTGCGAGCGCAGACCCGGATACCGCACCTTGAAGCCGTGGGACTCGAGGAACTCGGCGATGCGCTGCGCGTTGCTTTGCTGCTGATCCATGCGGACTTTGAGGGTTTTTACACCACGGAGGAGAAGCCAGGAGTCGAAGGGAGAGAGGCCGCAGCCGGAGGCGTTAATTGGGAAGTAGAGGCGCTCGCCAAGGGCAAGGTCGTTGACGGCGATTACGCCGGCCATTAGGTCGTGGTGGCCCGAAAGGTACTTTGTGCCGGATTCGTAGACGATGTCGGCGCCTAGTTCGAGTGGGTTGAGGAGGAGGGGGGACATCATTGTGTTGTCGACTGAGACGAGGCAGGCTGGGTTTGCTTCGTGAGCGGAGGCGGCAATGCGGCCGATGTCGACAATTTTGATCAGAGGGTTGGTGGGTGTTTCAAGGAGGACCATGGTTGTCTTCGGGGAGAGCACTTCCGCGACCTTCTCGGGCTGGGTTGTGTCGACGTGGTGCACGACGATTCCGCCGTTGGTTGAAAGGTACTTCAGCAGGCGGTTGGTGCCGCCGTACAGGTCGTCACCGGTCACGACTTCGTCGCCGGGGCGGAGGAGCCGAGTGATCACGTCTAGGGCGGCCATGCCAGATGAGACGACTAGGGCCCGCTGGGCGGACATAATCTTGGCTAGATGACGCTCGAGGTGGGTGCGGGTTGGGTTACCAGACCGGGTGTAGTCATACTCTCCACCCCCACCGCCGGAAGTCTGCTTGAAGGTGGCACTCTGGGATTGCAAGTCTTAGTTCCGAATCCTCCCCTGCGTTATTTGGCTGTAGATCGTACCTGGTAGATTGGCACACTGCTGGCATTGTATTGGTCGTTTCCCTCGGTAAAGACCAGTTCGGTGGCGATGTTGTACCGGCGACCACCGTGAGGGCTGGACGGAGCTGGCGACGGAGGAAGGTTATTTCCTTCAAGGTCAACGTGAGGGAATTGCTTCTTCGAGGTCGAGGACCCCCCAGCATTGGGGACTCCAGATCCTGACGCCGACATCGCTGTGGTGCGGGGCAGAGATATGTGTGAAGATGAATGAACGCGGGTTATGGGATCAAGGGGGATGCAAGGATGTTTAAATATTAGATGAACAACACACAATGCAAAAGGACAATGGACAGATGAGACGAGAATGAGTAGGAATCAAAAATATGGCGGACTTGGAGGCATCCCCGGACGCCATTGCTATGACTCCGCCTTCGCAGGCCGCTGATTGGACAAAGCCACGATGATGTGATCCGTCATGCGCTAGGCCGAAAGTGGTTAGCCGTGCTACATGCCGGTGAGCGTTGAAACAAGTACATCTGGTCAGGATATGTTAAGTAGGGTAGAACTTATTTATTGGCATCAAAATACAATTGAGTAGAACGGCAAATCCTCAAGCTCCTCCACACCTATCCTAGACCAAAACGCCCAAGGCAACTCCAGATCCCCTTCCGTTTTGAGTAGCCAGGCAAGAAAAAAAAGACTATATACCAAGCAATTACATTATATATGGAGCTTACGTCGCCAGGTCGCCAAAGCCACCGTTGATACCGAAAAATTGGAACCTATAACAATCAGTCAAAACTCAAAAAAAACAAGTGGAACAAACACTTACCAGTCTTCCACGTTCAAAGTCGTGGGCGCAGTCGGGCCACTGCGAGAGCTGCTGCTCCAGTTGTCGTTGTCTTGGCTGGCAGCGTCCAGTGCCGCTCCGCTCATAGTTCCGTCCATGTTCTGCATCGGCCACGTTTGACCCTCCATGCCAAACACCTGTGGTCCCTGGCCTGGCTGCATCCCCAAGCCAGCCGACATGCCCGACATCATTTGCGGGCTGCTTTGGGAGACAGACATGCTTCGCCCTGGTACCTGTGGAGGCATCCCGCCCATCATGGGCTGTTGGGCCATGTTGGGGCCTGTCTGTGCGGGCATAGGCATTGACGGGTCCACAGTTCCTGGGGGTGGGGAGGCCAACTCGGGGAAGATGGCGGTGCCGTCGGGGAACAGCTGGTCGGGCTGGAAATTCTCCCAGAGAGATGGGGACAGGTTGGGCGAGGTACGGGTCACGAGGAAGAAATCGGGAGGGGTAGCGGGCAGCGAGAACTGAGCATTGAAGGGCGTCGTGGGCCGAGTATTCCCACGAGATACGGAGGGGCCGGATATAGGATCGTGCGGTCCACGGTGGGCATTAGGGGACGCATTGCCTAGAGGAGGCTGGTTCAATTCACGAGAAGGTGTGACGGCGGGTGTCTGAGGACGAGAACGTTCATACGACACAGGAGGCGTGGGGCCGCCATTGGGCAGGCCACCCAGATCCATGTCGTCGAACTTGCGTTTCGGCGGATCGGGCTTCTTCGAGGAAGCAGCAGTGTCGTGTGGGCGCCGTTGATGTCTCTTGCCGGCAGCCTTCTGGAGCCGCTCCTCAAGCACCTTGTTTCCGAGAATAGAATCGAACAGGGTGTGAACCATCTTGGCCACCAACCAAACCTTGGACACGTCCTTCAGGGCTGCCATGCACACATTGATCCTTTCTTGGCAAGTCGCCACGATCGAGGGGACCGACGAACGCATCTGGTAGACGTGCATGATCAGGGCTGAGAACAAACTGTAGACAATGAACGCGGGGGTGTAGCGGAGTTCATTGTGAGCCTGCAGGTTCTCAACGATGGACGTCATCATGCCCGCTGCCTGGAAGGCGATTGTGCGCGATGGGTAGGCCATTTCCTCGACCCGGTAGCTATTGGGAGCGGACGAAGCCGGAGGCATGTGAGCTCTGTGCAAAAGGCACAGTGTGGTGTAGTAGTTTGAGTGGAGAAGAGCGGCCCAGAAATGATGCCGAGATCGCTGCCAGCAGACTTCCTTGGGGCAGTTTTGAAGCCAATCGGCCAGAGCCATATCAGAATGGGTGAGGTCCATGGCATTCATACGCCGTGACTTGGCCGCCACGGAGTACTGTTGCGAAAGCACCAGACCCATGATCTCACACAGCTTGACGTATTGCAGGAAGAACTGCACATGCACCGGGTCCGGCGGGTACTCGGCCACGATATCGAGCTCGTCCTCGATGAAGTCGTCTTCCGTCACCATCCCCACGTCCGAGTCATCAGTGTTGATCCCAATCGGCCGTCCAAGTGCGACGGCTACCGAGCGATCTCGGGTGAAGAGTGTCCACCAGATTCGCTTCCAAAGTCTCTTGTCGGGTTTGTTCAGCTGCGATGTTTCCACACTGGAGAACGTTAGAATATTATCCTTCATTTGAAGGGGAAAGACTTACCTGCGGTGCATCCCAGAGCCTTGAGCCACGACCATCGCGACCCGTGTCCAGTAGAACACGTTCTTCGTCACGTCTATAAACTGTCAATAAAGATCTTGTACCTAAGATTCCACGACTCACCCTCAGGTCCTTCCCAGTACCAACCCAGAAGCACCAATGCCTGCACGATTGTGACACGGTCATCCTCGTAGTTGGCGTCGTACAGCGCCTTAGCCCGCTTGTAAAAAGTCATTGCAGCCGGAGTAGTCGAGCCGTTGGCGTCCATGAGCTGCGGGTTTGTGCAGACACGCGAGCCAGCCAGCAGAATAGCCTGCAGTAAGAGCAGCGACGGCGGGTTCTTAGGATCGCGGTAGTGACGCATGAAGCGGCTACGGTTGATAATGGGTACCACGGGGGCCACCCATTTGAAGTAGGCTTCCACCAGTTCATCGCAAAGCGGCTTTGGGGGAAGCAGGAATGCACCTCGCTGGTGGAGAATATCAATTTCCAGATTGTCCAGGTCCGTCAATCGTGCCCGAGACCCTCTGATATTGGGTGGCAGCGGATAGTGCACCACGTCCGTGGTGCCGTGGCGGTCCTGGACCAGGAGAGACAGGTTTGATGACTCTCCCAGATACGCAACCCGGCCGGCTTCCTTGATCGGAGCACGAGCGAACTTGGGCTTCATGAACTGAGCGTAAGCATTATCGGTCGAGGCCTGCTGGGCAGCATCCGATTCCGAGAGGGAGGTAACGGGCATGCCGTCAACGGCCAGGCGGTTCTTCCTGTATCCAAAAGCATCATCCTTGTCTTCCGATTCCGAGGACTGGCCATGTTGTTCGGAACCCTCGTTGTCGGGTCGAAAGTGAGCCGCCGCGGCATCGACCGAGGAGGCGGTACGGGGCGGGCTGTCCGCATACTGATCGTCCTTGCTCTTTGTCTGGTTCTTCTTGCGTTTCGGGGAGGGGATTTTGCATTCGATGGAGAAGGCGACACAATTGGTGCAGGGGACTCCTAGGCTGGCGGCATCACAGCGGACCTGGCGGAGGGTTAGCGTTAGCGACAACGAGGTGCGACCGACAAAAAAAGGAGACTCACTTTGCGAGAGTGGCATGTCTATACGCCAGAGAATTCACGTTAGCAATCTAGTGGGATCAACGGTGGGCGATCACCTATGCGCCCGTCTCGGCCTCTTTGGAGCTGGAGAGCATCGCGATAAGGAGGGACCGAGTACCTCGGCTCTCCAGCACCACGTCCAGACCGCGCCGCAGAACAAAAAGAACGTACCTCGCACGCGCGTGATGCACGTTGTCTAGATAAAATAAATCAGCGTCTATAAAATGCCAGTCGCCTTTCGCAAAATAGATGACTCCGAAGGGGCTGAAAACCCTGCGCGATCACAGCTTCATCCATCCCCCCTCCTCTCGCCCCCGGGGTCTGCGCCCACAACTCGCAACGAAATGTACCACACAACCCCACAAAATTATATATACTAAGAGACTGAAACTCACCTTCTAAAGCTCAAGGGCTGGCCTCCGGGGCCACTGCGCACCGTGATTCCGGAGGTTCCAGTCGAGCCCGTAGCGCTGGGAGCAGGGCTGGGATGGTTGGCCGGCTGGGGTTCGGTTTTGGATTCGGTCGTAGTACTCATGGCCGCGCAGTCCCCATGCGTAGTACTTGGAATTGGAAGATGGTAGGATATACGCGATCCCGGGCGATATGGGGGTTGGGGGGCGCTGAGCGGTGCGATGTGCGATGTGCGATGTGCGATGAAGGATTATATTGTAGTCCGAGAAAGGGGGATGACACTGCCACCGAAACGCCACGCGATCAAGTAGGGGAGAAGAAAAAGTACCGGAACAGGAGGGGAAGAAGATCGAAGGTGTGTAGAGATGGGGATCCGGGGACGTCGTGAGGGACCTTGATGGGGATGTGGCAATAGTGGAACGGTGAGGAGGGAATCATCTGAGGTCACTTGTGGAGAGGACTGGAGTCTCGTCTGGAAATCACCAACGCTCTGACTGGCTGCGCTTCAATTCTAGCCTTGCCATGTCTACTCTGCCCCTTAATCCCTAATCCTTATTCTTTACCTCCGACCCTCCCCCGCCAACCTCCAACTTCCAGGGCTACCAACCCTGAGCCGATTCCTGTCACTACGTCCGACTACGCGTCCCCGACCCGCCCACTCGGGGTCCTCCTGGAGTGATCGACGGAGGGGAAAATGCAAGGTGGAGCGGCCCAAAACCAGGACGGTGGAATCACCAAAGAGGCTCCGTGCAAACAAGGTTTCACCTCTGAAACGGTCGCGTCTATCAGGCGATGAACTAATAAGAAGGGCTAACGTAGCCGGTGAACCACAACTGGCACGAATCCTATAGACGAGTCGTGTCCATGGAAGTAGGCCAGGCACCGCGGACATGCCTCTTCGGGGCCTCCCCACCGGCCGTGGAAATACCGCGTTTTGTGTCCGGTTAACAGTTCGCATTGTCTGTACTGTGCAAGTGCTCAAGGTGAGTGATTTTCAGATTTTCAGTGAGACTCAGCTTGGAATCACCATACTTTTGGACCCCATTACTGTCAAGGTTAGTGCAGGGACCGAGTCAGATCTGCCGCCACGCGGGACGTCGCGGATGGAGAACCTCGTTCCTAGCACATACGCCGGGAATTATTCAGTACACGGGCCATCTGCGGAAGTATGCGGTGTCACCAGAGATCCGATCCGGCGTCAGCAGTCTAACAGGCACCACTATAGGAAGTGGTATACCTGCATCGTGCTCTACTCGTAGGCATTGATGTTCAGATATGTATGCATCTGTGCAGACACCTCGTGCCTACCCCGTGGTTTCGGAGAGATTAGATCCTTGCAGATCATCCCTCGACGCTATACAAGCGACCATCTGAGCACACTATTGTATGTCATGATGCACGACGTAGCCAACTCCGGGATGCGGGACAAGCCGACAATCGCGGAGACGAAAAGTCGGGGAGGGAATTGCGGGGATTAAAACCTTGCATGCGAGTCCTTCAAAAAGCCAAACGGGAGACTCGAATAGCAAAAGCCAGAGTAAGCCCAACGCTCGAGGGTGAAGCTTGTGATGCCTCGGCAACTCTGAACCTAGTCCGGGGGGCTGATTGGACCAATCAAAATGCCCGGTGGCGAGTTCCTACATCATGCAATCCGGCACTCACTTAACGGACGCGGTAGAGCCCACGTCCTTGGGTACTATATCAAAGGCAAATAGCCAGAGCCTTGGACGACCATCCCAGTTTCTAGCACTTTTCCTAGTTAGGAATCAACTGTCCGGCACCTGCCTGGCAGATCTGGGCCGGCGAACGGGCCATGGGTGCCTGACAGACGTGAGATCCTCCCGTCAGCGGTGCCAATTGTCCTCTAGCCGGTACGACAGACTTGGCCGATTTGGGGCTGTGCTGGGCGATCGGGGCCAAATATGGTCCGATGGTCGAGATGCGTCTGCCAGTTGTAGACGATGGAAAATAAAAGCGACGATGAGGGTGTCGCTTCTGTCCACATCCTTTGAAGGTTTGCTAGTTGACTAGTCTGAAATATAGTTTGGTGATCGATTGTGATCTTCAATAGCGCGTTCTATATTAACAAGGTGGCCAAGACCTAAGTACAGGGGACATTTTTCCCTATAATCAACCTATTGCTTGCCCTTGGCACCACGACGGTTCTTTTTGCTGCCCTTGGCAGGCGATGCCATCTTCACATCCTCTTTTTCGTGTCCACATTCTACTGACTCACTAAGAGCCTGCGCCACAGACTGCAGCGCCGGCCCAAAGTCCAGACCGCTGACGAACTGCTCGCTTAGGAACTCCAGCCCCGCCACGAAGATGCACAGGGCACTAGCAATACAGAAGTGACTAATCGTCATACCGATATCGAGCCAGGAACCCTCGTCGCGCACCATGTAGAAGAAGTTCAGCGTCATTACGTCAGAAATGGACATGACGACCATGAAGAGCGCGCTGGGCGGCACTTCGAGACGGCGATTGAGAATGCCCAGGTTTGCGCTGACGATGGCGAAGGGAATCAAGATTTGCAGGATGAGAAGGGCGCCCTGGGCGAAAGGGTCGAAAACGGGGATGAGGCGTCGGACGCTGTCGAGGGAGAAGGTGGAAATGGAAGCGACGTTGCCGGTGCTAAAGAATGCTGATTGGAGCAGGAAGAAGAAGAATAGTGCTACACGGGTGTCTG
The DNA here is from genome assembly GCA_037042055.1 of Penicillium sp. S103-07. Taxonomy (NCBI): domain Eukaryota; kingdom Fungi; phylum Ascomycota; class Eurotiomycetes; order Eurotiales; family Aspergillaceae; genus Penicillium; species Penicillium sp. S103-07. Next base: position 22,259 of record JAXQJQ010000063.1, read on the forward strand.
ATAGTGTTAGGGCGCGGTAATGGTATGTTCGGCCTTCGACGGTTGTTGTGCTGACTGGGGCAGGCTTTGATGTAGTCGAGCCGTTGGACTTGGCTGTCGAGCTGGATGTGTGCACGTAAATGGCGTGTTCGAGTCGGACCCATGTAACGAGGGTCATGCAGAAGACGAAGTAGAATAACCCTTCCCAGGCAATGGTGAGGATGATGAATGTTGGGGAGAAGGTCAAGAATATGACCATGAGGCGGTGCAGGTAGTGGCTGTTGGGGTATACTCGGTGGAAGAATGGCAGTGAAAGCGACGCCGCTGTAGGGAGTCAGGATCAGGCGCATACTCTCAGTGGGGTCCATCACTTACTCAGAACAAACCATCCAACTACTTGGTTGCCGAATGGCAGACCCTCGCGGGCTTGGAGAGAGGCAACGCTTGACCTAGTGACGATCAAAGCGAGGAGCACCATACCGACCTATGAACTGTCAGCATATTTCATGAGATCGGGAACTTCACGAGTCCGCGTACCTGCATGCCCATGATCATCCGTGATCCAAGGGTGTTCATATTGCTGGTGCTCTTAGTGGAGCTGTGGCCAATGATGGCGTCCTCAAAGAGCAAGTACAAGATGCCAGTGAGGAACATGAGGAGGCCACCGTAAGTACTAGAGTACCACGTCAGTCATTTATCGAATTGAACCGTTAATAAATAGACTCACATAATGGTGATATCCTCGATCTTCACAACCGGTAGCAGAGTAAAAATACTCATCAGACAGCAGCCAAGGGCCCATGTTGCCGTCAAGAAGGCGTGATTGCGGACGAAGCCGAAACCGTAGGCTGCAGGCCACAGAGCTCCTAGAGCGAAGCAGATGGTGAGAATCTCCCGGTGGAAGTAGGATTGAACCTGATAGAAATGTCAGCACTATTACTTGTCCCATAGACAAGAGCTTCAACTTACAAGAGCCTCCAGCACACCGAGGAACGCCAGTACCTGCAGCCCAAAGCTCAGATACCCCGAAAAGGAGTTAACGTGACCAAGAACAATCTGCCGGCCGGCAATGAGTGCCTTACGGCGGGCAAAAACCTCTTCCCAGAAGTAGACTGGGAAGAATCCGTAGAAATAATACCGCCACGATGAGCCTTGGTACAAGAAAACAGAGAACAGGGCCACCAAGATGGAAGAAAAGAAGGAAATGCTCGCCGTCGTTCGGTGAGAGTCCGAAGTCCCATGCAAAACGTGCAGGTCAATCACCGTAGTCAACGCATAAGCGATCCAGCCCAGGTATCCCAGGGAGACAATAGTCCGCAGGAACAGCCAGTCATACGTCTGCAGATAGCGCAAACCTTCAAGACCCACAATCAGCAACTCAGACGACAGGGCAATGGACTCTTCATAAGCGCCATTGGATATAAGCGCCTCCAGGTTCGCGAAACGGCCTTCAATAGAGGTCTCGCCGTCTCCGGACAACGGCTCGAAAGGCACGTAGCGGAGCACCGCCGTCCTCTTCTGCTCCTCCTTCACGCGATACATCTCCAACACACCGTGCGTGTTGGCCAGTGCAGCTAGCGCCTTCTCCTTTGGTTTGGCATCGAGGTATGCCAGAGGTAATTGGCCGACAGAGTTGACGGGGTAGTCAACGCCGACCAGATAGGCCATGAGCGCGGCGATGTCGGCCTGTGCGACGTCGTGGCGTTGGATTTGGTCAAATCCCCAATCCAATGAAAAGCCATCCTCGTGTCCGGGTGCTAAGCCTTTCGTAGTCTTCTGCGGCTGTGCCACGCCGGAGCCCCAGACCACCAGTGGAGTGCGCGTGTTGTCTGGATGCCCATCGCCGTGACTGCCCAGATCGCTCATGCCGTGGTCTGCGGTGAAGACGAAGGCAGTTTTATCATCGGCATAGAAATCCTCCACCAATTTTGTAACCGCCTGCACACCCCGGTCCACAATCTTAATGTTGTTAAGGTACTCCTTGGAATAGGGTCTGAAAGAATGACCAGTAGTGTCCAAGCCCAGCAAATGCAGGAAAAAAACCAGCTTATCCTGGCGCAGCTTGCGATCGAGCTCCGGATCACTCTTGGCAGACTCAAAGAGCTCATGAACTCTCTCAAACACCCATGTATCCAAATGTGTCGCGTCCTGACTAAAATCCTCCGCCTCCTCCGCATACATTTCCGCGTCCACACGGCCCGGAACAGCACCTTCCTTGAACATGGGCAGGATATCAGGACTACCCCAGCTCCATGTGTGCCGACTGCGATTGAATACGCTGTCAAAGTTGACAGGGTTCAGCTTCCAGCCCGTTGTAACTGACGAGACATCCTCGTATAAGCCCGCGATAAGCGCAACATGGCCGGGCCGCGACTCGGTGGGGACGCGGGTATGAGAGACTCCGAATGTACCTTGCGAAAGGACTTTGTCGCGAATGAACGGTGCCAGGCGGATCAATTCGTCGGACTGCGCATCGGGAGCCGGATCGGGGAATTCCTGGAAGGCCTTGTCGGCGCGTAGGCCGTCGGCGACGAAGAGGACGAGGCGTTGGGCGGGGGCGGGGGTATCGGCAGGACGATCGACGCCATATGAGCGCATGCCACTTACGATGGGGCTCACGAAATAGATGTCGAAGATCGAATATGTATAGATCAGGTGGAAGACCACCGCGAGAGCGAGGAACCCGACGCGGCCGAGACGCGTCATGATCTTGATCCTCTTCCTTTCAGAGGTTCCCTCGGAATTGAAAAAGGAACGGAATTGGGCCCCTGGAGGAAAAGAAAGGGAGGCTTAAAAGGAGGTCATCACTCTTAGTCGACACCGTCGACACGCATCGGGGAACTTGCGGACAGGCGGTGAGGGCCAATCACGGGTCTCGGATTGTGCACGGCAGAACCACTTGTTTACTTTCGTGTTAGTGTGATTAGAGAGCTATTTGATGGCTGTGAATTAGAATGGTCATATTCATGTCCTATATAGTTCCAAATAGCAAATTAACTACTCCTGTGCTGAGCTCGACCGCCGCTTCGTCAGGGCATCAATCACCCGCGTATAGAACTTAGACGCCTGTCCCCGACTGAAGGTGATATCCCATGTCAAGAATTTGGGAAGGATGTTCACCAAGTCGCGATCACGGTTGGCATCCAATAAAGGTAAGTACTGGAATTCTGCCGACTCGTATTCTGCAGAAGAGACCTTGGGGATAGCCAGCTTGAAGTGCAGTGCTGTGACTAGATTAGAAACATTGAAATAGTGCCTAAGGGTGTGAGATACTCACTTCCGTTGACTCCAGTCTGAATGCAATCGTACAGATCATCTGTCTCCCTATTCTTGACATCTCGAATAATTAATCCGGTCAAGTCGGTATACAGCTCTTCCTTCAGCGATGCGAGCTGGGCTGCCTGTGCTGCCTCGGCAGTCACGGCAGCGGTGGCGCGATTAGTGCCGCCCTTGATAGCACTTCCTGGGACCTTGGCTATGCTCTCAAGGCTTGCAGCTGTGTTGCGTGCTGCAGCAAGCTTTGTCTGCAGGGCCTTGACCTCGGTTTGCGTCGCAGAAAGCTGAGAGCGAGCTTCATCTGCCTCAGCCTTGAGCCGTGCCACTTCGGTATCGCGGTCCTTGAGTTGCTTCTGGAAACCGCGGCTTTGCTGTCCAAGTGCTCGCTGTGCTTCTAACTCAGATTTGAGCGAGGCGACCAATTCGTTCGAGGCTAGACAGGAATTGGTTAATTTGACGACAGCCAGCGATACTCTTTGGAATAACAACATACCCGTGGTAATATTCTCACATTGCTTGCGCAGTTTGTCCATATTCGTGTTGGCCTCCACAATTCCAATCTCGCGAAGAGTGCGATACCTGGACTCCAAACCATCGTGTTTCTTGGTAAGATCTCCAATCCTACGCCTCAATTCCGGATCACCGCCCTGCTCTGCCTCAACTCCAGAGTTTCGCTTGCGTGGTGAAACATTCTGCGTATTGCGTACCGAGGCCACTCGGGCCCGCGCATTCTTCGCGACAGACGATGACACGTAGCGAGCAGTCGAGGGATCTGGGAGAACCGACTCGTCTAATTCGGGATCAGGCTCATACATCTGCGAGTCGGCCACTTCGGGTTCAGGTTGTGGTCGCTGTGCTTGTGCGCCGCGGGTCGGAGTGTATTCGAATTCGCCGTCTGTCTGCTTTGCCGCGCTGGGTGCTCGGCCTCGTCCGCGACGCGTCGCAGTCGCAGTTTGCTTGACCTTCCCAGCGCGGGTAGTCTTCGTATCCTTTGTAGCCATCGGATCCTCATTCTCCTGATCATTTGTATCCTCGTCCATCGGCTCTTGGGTCACCGCTGCCCGCGCTTGCCCTGCGGGGTTGTCGGATGTGCGACTGTTGCCTGGAGGTCTCCCTCGGCGGGCAGGCTTTTTGGCCGCTGTTGCCTCATCTTGAGATGCTGGGTCTGACTGCTGTTGTTTCTTCGTTTGCGTCGTTTTGGACTCGGTCGCAGTTTCGTTTGAGCTACGCGGTCGGCCTCTTCGCCGCTTGACTGGAGGCTCGTCGCGCGCGTCGGGAAAAGGGGCGCTTTCGTTTTCAGTGAGTTGCATTAAATCTTCATCATCTGAGCCAAGAAGGCCAGAAAGTTTGGTGGGAGCTTTCCGTTTCGGCATTTCGCAATTTTGGGCTTTCGTCCGATGTTTTGTAGAAGACGCGCGCGACTATCAACAACCGGGGAACCATGTGACATTCCGGGAGCCACATCCGCCACAGCTGCCCGAACCATCTCGGGACTTGGACTTGAATCGGCCTTGGACTTTCTTCCCGGACTCGGTGTCGGGCTCCAATTCATCTGTTTATCATCTCCAACGCCTTCGAACGAGACATAGTTTTAATTCTCTCCTCTTCTCCCTTTGACCTTTCCGTACCGCTTTCGCCATGGCTTCAGCAGGCGGCCGACGATGGCAACAGTTTCTCCAGGAGATGGTCATGGTCGCTGGCACCGTGAGTTTTCCCGGATATCTCATTGTTATTGAATTCTAACAATTTGGACAGTCCGCATCCGCGTACTTCCTCATCCGTTACCTCCTATCGCGCCTTGATTTCGACCCCGAGAGCCAGAAGAAGGAGGAACAACGCAAGAAGTCCGCGGCCATTTTGCGCAGGTTAGATGGCGGAGAGGAGTCAGATGATGAATCGCCTCGGCGAGCCACTGGCAAAAAGGGACGCCGGCAACGGCGAGGCGAGCTCACATTGACCCAATACGAACAAGCCATCGCCATGGATGTTGTTGCGCCAGAAGATATCCGGGTCTCGTTTGAAGACATCGGCGGTCTCGACCACATTATCGATGAACTGAAAGAGTCTGTGATCTATCCGTTGACTATGCCTCACCTCTACTCCTCCACCTCGTCTCTCCTGACTGCACCGTCCGGTGTCCTCCTGTACGGCCCGCCTGGCTGCGGAAAGACCATGCTCGCAAAGGCGCTGGCGTCCGAGAGTGGTGCCTGCTTTATCAACCTGCACATTTCTACGCTGACGGAGAAGTGGTACGGTGACTCGAATAAACTAGTGAATGCGGTCTTCTCGCTCGCGCGCAAGCTCCAGCCCTCCATCGTGTTCATCGACGAAATCGATGCCGTCCTTGGAACTCGCAGAAGTGGAGAGCACGAGGCAAGCGGCATGGTGAAGGCCGAGTTCATGACCCACTGGGATGGTCTCACCTCGGCCAACTCCATGGGCGAGCCACAGCGGATCGTCGTGCTCGGCGCGACTAACCGCATTCAGGATATCGACGAGGCGATTCTTCGGCGTATGCCCAAGAAGTTCCCCGTTACACTGCCGCCGGCCCCTCAGCGTCTCCGTATTCTCAGCCTGATCCTCAAGGACACCAAGGTCGATCGAGACAATTTTGATCTGCACTATCTGGTTAAGAACATGGCCGGCATGTCTGGCAGTGACATCAAGGAAGCATGCCGTGATGCGGCCATGGCCCCCGTGCGAGAATTGATCCGACAGAAGAAGGCCGATGGCACACAGATGACCGCGGTGGACCCTCATGAGGTTCGCGGCCTTCGTACAGAAGATTTCTTCTCTCATGCCGGAGGTATAAAGGTCATCCCGCAGCCGTATCCTACGCAATCAGTGCCAACTGGCAAGATCGTGTCCGAAAAGGACGAAGGAGAATGGAGCACCGAGGATGACGCGTCGGAAGCTGATGCCCGCCCTTCTTTGGTGGCTGAGCCCCCAGAGTAATATTTGAATATCTTCTATGTTTAATCTAGACGACTATTTGCTTTGACTTTCCTACTGTTCTGGACCCAATGCGAAGGAAAAGGCGTTATCTGTCGGATACTTAGGACTCGATAGTGGCTGCATTATCTGATCGGGACTGTGGCAAGTGATGCAAAGTGACGCTCTTCTGGCAGGGCCAATTTGGGTATGTCTATAGAGTGATCTGATGAGTTTATTCATGTACAATTGCTTCATTCGGGCTGTTATATAATACAATTTTTGCGCTCTCTTTTCGCGCTCTCTTTTCGCAACCTCTTTGGATGTACTAGTACCTGAAAATGAGTGGGTTTCGCCGGGCAACTCCATGTACCCGCGACAAGAGCGGCCAAGTCAGCCGCCGATCACAGCGGCCCCCCGAAACTCCTTGGTCTTTCTGGCTTTCCGTCTATCATTTGACTCCTTGCACACGAACCCACCGGAAACAATTCCCATCGTGGAGTGCTGTGGGATTTCCCGGTCTCCAGACTCGCGGTGCCGCCTTGTGGGTCGTTATCGTCACCGACCACCTACGCCTCCGCTGCACTCTCCTATCGCATCATTCATCACCTTCCCATTCGGCATTTACTCCCCCACCTCATTCACACCGACCGAGACCTTTCTATAATAATTTGAACTGCTCGATGTACATGGTCTGCCGCATTGTCCAACCCCAATTTTAAGGCCTCGCAACGCGGCTGGTGACGAATGGGTCTCTCCTAGGAGACTACTTGATGGCAGTCAGGGCCTTGGCAACACCACACGGTTTCAAAGGAGCCTACGACCCACGCCCCTGGAGGAAGACATCCATGGGCTTGACTGACAGGAATGAGTTCCCAAAACAGCTTCGTCAATGCTTCCGTGAGCTCCAACACTGCTAGCACAAACAGTTCCGCCTCCGCCGTCCGATCGCGTCCTCGTCGCTTGGTCTCCTTGATGGACGATGAATCCGATGAGCCCGTCGTTAAGAGCAACAACTACTCATACAATGACGCTCAACCGCTCGCCTCAGGCACAACGCTGTCCGCGGAGATCGGGACGGTTCGTTCTCGCGGTGCAACCCCCTCGCCTCTGTCCTCTCGCGGCACATCACCACTACCAATGACGCATCCCTCCCGTGTTACCCAAGCCGCTTACCGCGGTCGTAATGAGACCACATCATTGGAGTTGAACGGGGCAGCGAAGGCTTCATCGTCACGAGGAGCCGCCGACTTTTTGGACTCGTCCTGGTCGTCGCTCCAGAACCTGGCATCCTCGGTATTAGGCAGTGACACCGGACGAAAGACACCGAATAGCGCGAACAAGACACATACACGGAGGAAACCATCACGAGCAGACGCGTATATTCGGAACATCCCGAGGTCGACGCCCTCAGCGTGGGGTCCATCCGGCCCCTCTACCCCGGAAATCGGAGCTGGAACCAAAGAGGAACGACAGGCACTAGTACAAGCGAAGAAGCGCGAGGCGCTTCTGCTCGCAGACTCCGATCCTATTACCAGCCGCAACTTTCAACGTAAACGACGCGATTCGGGGGATTATTTCGATCAGCCGCTGGATCCAGAACACGATGAAGAGGCACTGGCTTATATCCATCCTGTGCAGGCAACGGACAGCATCACAGGCGTGACCATTAAATATGGCTGTCAAGCTGCTGTCTTTCGAAAGGCGAATGGGTTCTGGCCCAACGACAACATCCAGAGCAGGAAGACGGTCCTCTTGCCAGTGGACGCATGCACTGTGAAAGGGAGGCGGATCCATCAGGAGCAACCGGATCTTTTGGGCAGCGATACCGAAGACCCGAGTAGCAGCTCTATCGCACCCGGAGCAGACACCACGGGCGACTCGACACCAGATTATACAAACCCTGACTCTTGTGAATCAGAGGCAAATCGCATTTGGAAGCATGAGTATTGGGTGCAAATAGACGGGTTTCCCACAAGGATAGAGATTGGCCGCGTTCCTCGGAGAGCGCTAGGGTTCTTTCCTCGTACCCGGCGGAAATCTGTGTCTTATACCGACGCCGAGCCTTCTTTCAGCTCTTCTCAAAATGTGACAAGGAGCCCATCCCCATCTGGTTCACCGCAACTCGCTTCAACCCAGAGCATTCTTCCCCGAATTCGGACTCGCGGCGATCAACCCAAGCCGCGAGCTGCACCTGTTCGCCCGCAGCATCGCCGTCAACGCAGCAGCATCAACCTGTCTGGTACCGGAGTTGGTACTCTCGACTGTACTTCGACTGCACCCGGACCTGCAATGGACGGTCTCACCCAGTGGTTTTCAAAGCACATGACCTACCTGGCACCGCCCGAACCCCAACAAAGTACAAGGAGATTGTCCTTTGGCTCAGAGTCAACCGTGACATCCAATGTATCCGGTCTTGAAAACATCGGCGGCGCTCTCGAGGGCTGGGTCCGGAAAGTTGCTACACGCGCAAAGGCCGGCATCAACGACCTCCAGCAAGGCACTCCAGTCCAGCAGGCCAACAACCGAGGCCGTAACACCGGACTCTGGGGAATGGGTGACCTCATCGAAATGGACGATGCATCCGAAGGCCGCAGTTCACCCAACGTCTTCGGAAGCTCTCAGCGACCTAAAATGCAAGGCATGTCCTCTTCTTCGGCGTTCCAAGCCGGTGCCTCCGCGTCCGCGACGAGCAGGCCTCGCGCGAATGGTCTAGGAACGGGCTCGGGATCGAATGATCGTCTGAAAGACGATTGATGTGTTGTTTGAGCCTGTGAGCGTACATAATAGAGCTTTCCCTCCTTGTGCCGTGTCTTCTTCTGAGGAGCCGCTGATCCTGCATTTCCCCCTCCCTTTCGTCAAGATCCTTTTTCATTTTCTTATCATGAGCGACTTGGTATTTCCTCTTTCTTTCTGGCGGACATCCTCGCCTGGCCTTGTTGGACAGGGCTGTCTTGGAGCATCGCATGCATGGCAGTGGGAATGTTGATCGTGGTTTTTGCATCTAACGACCCGCAGTCGAGGCCAGGCTCTTGGTTAATTGAATGGTATAGATATGGTTATATTGAGACAGGTCCCATTCTTTGTTGATGTTTCGGTACAAGGACTCTGCCTCCCCACTTTTTGCTGCAATTTGACATGTTGGATGTACAATTATCTCTGTTGCTTGTGCAGCAATCTGCCTACTTTTTGCATCAGCCTTTCTTTGATATCCATCTGAACTAATGGCCGCCTCGCAATTTTCCCTGGCCCGTGCCATAATCTACTACATTTGAAAGAATCGACTTTTTTGTAGACATATACCAGTGTTCCTGTTAACCTTAATCGGAGTAGGTACAGTCTGCTATTAGTGGATTAACTTCTTCAGTAGACCAGGGGTTTCACAAGGCTTAATCTAAGCTCACGGGACTGTGGATTGCAGCAAAAGTCTTGGGCTAGAAGCCCCGTATGGACAAGTTCTCAATGCCAATGGTTTAACTCGCCGTGATTCTAAATCCCGGCATTTCCCCGGTTTTATTTTCCCACCTATGAGCTCCCTCATCACACTAGAGTCAGGTCTCCCCTAGTAGACTGCGGGGGCCTTCATTTTTCATTTTGGAAACAATTTCCCCGGATATAATCTCACGCATAATTTCCCCTCTGAGAGAGTTGGAAGCTCATATAAGAAACGTCTTGTCAGGAGTTATTATTGACACTTTCTTTCGCGAACCCAAGTCGAGACTCCCGGATATTAAAACCAAAGCATCATTAGTAAGGACACAAAGAATCAAAAAGCATGCTACTCTTCCCTTTATGCCTCCTAGTCGCAGCCGCCCTATCCAACCCTCTCACATCAAAATCCACCCCCAACCCGCCAACAGCAACCCTAAAAAGCGCAAATTCCAAAGCCATCTTCATAGGCCGATCCCTTCCAGAATTCAACCAGGACCTCTTCCTCGGCATAAAATACGCCAATAAACCAGTCCGATTCACCCCAGCACAACTCAAGAACACATACGCATCTCACGATAGTAACTCCGGAGCCTATGACCTTTCCGTAGGCGGATCCACCACCTCGACGGATGTCTACTACAATGCCACGGAATACGGATATGACTGCCCGGCGTACGGCTCGGATACAACTACACTGGTCGATCGGGGGTTGATTCGTTTGGATGAGGATTGCTTGAATCTGAACGTTATTCGGCCTAGCGGGAGTACGGGGTCGTTGCCGGTTATGTTGTGGATTTATGGAGGTGGATGGCAGCAAGGCGCTACTGCTGATCCGAGGTATGATCACGTCCATGTCCCGTTCGGGCTGTATGGAGTGGATTGACCAAATTGGTTGGATTGTCAGGTACAACATGAGCTATGTCGTTCAACAAGGCGCGCTTAATGGAAAACCCGTGTTGGGCGTCTCCATAAATTACCGAATGGCTGCTTTTGGGTTCTTGGATTCGAAGGAAGTGCGGGTAAGCTGTTTGACTGGCCTTTCGTCGTTTCAGGTAATTGACTTCACAGGCTGAGGGCAATACGAATCTTGCACTTAGGGATCAGCGCACGGCTATGCGATGGGTGCAAAAGCATATCGAGGCGTTTGGTGGCGATCCACATCGGGTTACCATCTGGGGGGAGTCTGCGTATGTGAAAGGGCGGGCGTCTGGGCTAACTGATTACTGACGAATGAATCTATAGAGGCGCATATAGTGTCGGTGCTCATCTTGTGACTAATGGTGGTGACAATGAAGGTCTTTTCAGAGCTGGTAGGAGTCTGGGGTTTTTCGGCTGTGTTTGATATACGGCTGACTTCTACCACAGCAATCATGGAGTCCGGCAACGCCGTCGGACCTCCATATAACGGTACTGAATGGCACCAGCCAATGTACGACCGATTCGTTCACAGAGCAGGGTATGTCTGAAACACCCTAGGTATTCTACCCTTTTCAAAGTCTAACCCTGATCAGATGCACCAACGCCACAAACACTCTCCAATGTCTCCGCGAGCTCCCATACTCAACAATCTACAACACAGCCTACGAAGGTCTAGAATGGTTCGCCACAATCGACAACATCTTCATCTCCCAGTACCCGCAGATCAGCTACACCGAGGGTAAACTCGCCAAAGTACCTATCCTGCTGGGGACAAATACAGACGAAGGAACGAGTTTCGGAACAACAGGTACAAATACAGACGAAGAGTGTATCGAGCAACTGATTTGTACGTATCCCTCCTCCTCCCTCTCGACATATCATCTAAAAATCCCAGCATCAAAGCGCTGGGTCCTCACCCGGCAAGAAGCCACCGAAATTCTCTCCCATTACTCCAACATCGCCGCTCTAGGCTGTCCCTACGGCTGGGGGAATACTACCTGGCCATCCCTAGGGCTCCAGTATAAACGCTACGAGTCCATGGCTGGTGATTTGGCAATGGTAGCACCGCGCCGAATGCTAGCGCATACCATGGCTGCTTTTGAGAATGTGTATTCATACCGGTGGGATGTCGCGGCGCTCAACACGAGTACGACGATTGGGGTGCAGCATTTTGCAGAGGTATAATAGCACTTTCCTGATTCCGAACTGTCGATAGACGAGATCCTGATGAGCATAGATCCCCTTCGTCTTCGCGAATCCGGTACAGAACATCACGGCTCTAGGGTCTGACCCGGCGAGACTCGAACTGGGGCAGATGGCCGCGCGGATGTGGACTTCATTCGTGACGGATTTAGATCCGAATGGCCATGGAGGTAAGTCTATGTCTGAGCTTTGGGGTTATTTGAACAGTGCTGATTTGACTTGTGTAGTGTTGCATATTCCTCAATGGCCGGAATATTCGTCCAAGAAGACCAACTTTGTGTTCCGTCTTCCGAGGAATGAGAGCTACGTTGAGGCTGATACGTATCGGGTGGAGGGGATGGACGTTATAAATAGGATTGCTCGGTAGGATGTATTCGGGAATGGAGTTGGAGCTGCTGCGCAGCTGATCAGCAATAGACTTCCAGCTTGAGTCCTTTTCGTACGACAAGTTCTTAAGACTACAATCCCCTGATGGCCTACAAGTAGAAAAAAAAGACTGATGCGGCACGCATCTCACACGCATCTCCTCGGAAACCGAGTCAAAGACATGGAGAGCAGCGGCTCAACTTCTATTGATAGGACTATTCCACCAGTTCGATCACACAGAGACGGAACCCCATCTTCGTGTGATGACTCAAAACAAACGCGAGGTATTGGCGTAGCAATCTAGTTGGCCTTCTTGCCGTTGATGCTGACGAGCTCAACGTCGCTGTAGAGAATTAAATTAGCAATGTCCTCGGCCAAATCACTTGGGATTTCGGGTGGCACTTACAAGACCAGGTCGGAGTTGGCGGGGATCAGGCCGGGGAAACCGCTGCGAGGAAATTAGCATTTTGTCCGTGTCCAGTACGGGCACTGTGTTCTGAGGGCGTATCCAGGCATCAAGACGAGCTCAGAGGGATCGGGGGTAGGTTACGTACCGGTTGCCGTAGCCGAAGTCGCTGGAAAGAAGGGTGTGTTAGCTTTGACACTCAGATAATCCGTAACAATGAGTTGACTCACCTGCTGATGGTCAGGATGGCACGCTCGCCCAGGCTCATCTGGGGGACACCCTGGTCCCAGCCTATTATCTGTATGTCAGCAACTCATCCTCAAGTCCATTCCAGATATCCCGATATTCTCATATCCTCGAGCCAGGCTGCTCCAATACAACACGTACCCTGGATGAGACGGCCGACGCCGATGGGGGTGGTCAGAGGGGAGCCACGGTCACGGGAGCTGTCGAACCTATTCAATTGACAAACGTCAGTGATTCCGCTGCGATTCTGTAGGACAAGAAAGGTACATACTTGTTGCCCATGAAGTGGTTGTCAGCCTTGCTGGGGTCATACAGACAGCCGGTGTAGTGGATAGCGACATTGTCACCCTTGTTGGGGAAGGTGACGCCGTCACCAGCGGAAAGAGTCTTCTTCTCGACGCCCATTGTGATAGATGATGGATGATGTGTGAGAGGGATGCGGTGGTTGCTGATGAAAAACGAGGGGCAGCTGTGATTTTATCCACTTTTTCTCCAAGTGGGGTTCTCGACTTCGCGACGTAATGCACTCCATGCTCCGCCCATCTTCGAGTTATCTTACTTTCCGTGCCCTTTTCTGTTCTCCACTTGGCCAATCGTTTTTGAGGACTCTTCTCGGGCGCTGATTGCGTGCGAGGGGAGAGCTTGGGCCCTGGTCTCGATTTGTCCCACTTGGTGGGAAATCCCGGGATGCTGGGCGAGCTGAACGTTATCTAGGTTGGGTATAGCTCACCGGAGAGCTTCCTAGCAAGGAATACGGTGGCTGATCTGCGCGGGGTGTCACCGTGTCTTCGTACAGTTGTTTGAGCGGAATGGTCGTGCCCTGCAGCTCATTCGATAGATTCGTAACATAGGGTTCCAGAGTCACCCACGACCAGGCCTTCCCCGAGCTTCTGGGGATCTGCGAACCCGCTCGACTTTCATTTGACAATTCACCAGTCTTCCTCGCCCTGGCGGAGGAGTGATCTCCGGAATTGATGGCCGTTACTTTTTCGTGAGTTAGGTAGAGGATACTGGTGGAAGATAAATTTAGCTATTGATTAAACCTCACCCTCTATGGACTATGTACGATACTATTTCCCATGTGTTTTATTCAGCCTTCCAGAAAGCCATCTGCTTCACATCTTCCACAGAGATAGCGGCAATCTGCGTGCGCGGGAATCGAGCATCCGGCGCGGTCGACTGCGCCGATGGCTCTGCCAGCTGCAGATAATGCAGCGTCGAGATACCGGCGCGATCCAGGAACTCCAGCACTTTGTGGAAGTTAAGGCTGACCTGGTCAACGCCGTGGCTATCATCCGAGAGACAGAAGCGACCACCACGAGCCACAAACTCCTATCAAAACCACATCAGTCTCCGCCTCATACGTCAAAAAACATAAAATTTCAGCCACGTACCTTGCAAATCTCCGCCTTGGGATAAGGCTCACTCATTCCCTTTCTCAGCGCAGCCCCATTGATCTCCAACAAGCCTCCGTACCCCGCAATGAAATCCAAATTCCGAAGAATACGAACCCAAACCCCCGGCCAGCTCTTAAAGCTGCGCTCCATATCATCACTCTTCAGCCGAATAAGATCAAAATGACCCACGACCGGCGGCTTGAGCTGCTCCAGCATATCAAGCTGCGCGTCAAAGTAGTCCTCGAACAGACGCAAGTCCGAGCCGCCCGCCAACTCTCGCGCTCGCTCGTACATCTCCCGGTCGTAGTCAATTGGCACGGTGTGCATGTGGTGCACCGAGCCGACGAAGAATTCAAATGGGAAGCGGGATAGTGAGCGGTCGATGAGGGATTTGGATTCCGGGCGGATCCAGTCGCATTCGAAGCCTATGATGATTTGGATTTGGGAGGCGTATTTGGCTTGGAGGCGTTGGGCCTCTTCCCAGTAAGCGGCTTCGTTGGCTGAGTGCCATTCTTCTGTTTGGCCTGCTTCGGCCTGTCGAATTGATTAGATGGTGGTTGAGGTTTAGTGGCGGGATTGCGCACCTCTTCGGGGTAGAAGTCTTCTTTATGGCGGGGCATGTGCTCTGTTAGGCAGAAGACTTGCATCTTCTTGGAGATGGCGGTTTGGATGACATCTTCCAGAGAGTCTTTTGCATGGCCTGGGCAGAACTGGCCTGAATGGCTGTGATGGGAGAATGGCATCTTGTGGTTTCTGAGTCACGGTCAGCGACGGTTGAGCCATTGGAGGGTTTGGGTACTGAGACTGCTGGTGCAGTGGGTGCGAGGCGAGAGAGTGTGTGGAATAGGATGCGCAAGTAATTGAACTTACTTCACGCTGCTTTTCTCGAAAACTTGATTGTTGGTCAGAGTAGGTATTGACCGAGGTGAATCGCAGGAACGCGATAGTCCGATAAGGATTTCCCCTTCCGCTCAGCGCACCGGGATGCGACTCTTCTTGCGGGTGCTACGTCTACATTTCCAAGAGTAGTTGGATTGATACAAGTAATTCTATATTCAATTGGTCTACCTAGGCGACTATGCAATATAGAGCTAGGCATTAAGAATGTTCTGCATGGGAATAGAGTCTTTAGCATCTCCACCAGGGACGAGGCTACCAATCCAACAGATCCGGCTCCTTCGAGTACAACAGCCTCTTATACTCCTCCTTCTCTGCTTCCGTCTTTCTCCCGTGCCCCCTCTCATATCTCCCAGGTCTCTTCTCATACTGCCTCCTCGGCGGATCCCTCGTATCGAATCTCTTCATTTGCACTCTCGTCTTGTACCTCTCCCATTCCCTGTCCTTGTCCTCCTTTCCATTCCCCATTTCCTGATATTCCGTCCACTTGTACCTCTTCTCCTTCTTCGTCTTCCGGCTTGTCTTCGCATGACCTTGCATCGGCGGACAGAACGCTAGCACCGTAGCGACAGCGTACTCCCCGTCATGTGAGATAGAAAGCTGCGCCATTTGCCCCGGATTGCCATCGTTGCCATTAGGCCAATAGACAATCTGCGGTATCGCACTTGTATCTTCCCGGTTGCCAATACCATCCTGAGCCCGAATGACAACATCCTTCCAACTAATCGAAGCCGCGCCGTCGGGCGCAGCTTTCCGCGCGGCCTCCTTCGCGGCAAACCGGCCAGCTAACCACCGCGTCATTTCGGCTGTGATGGGCGCATTCGTGGAACTGCCTCCGTGTAGCTGGAGCGTCTCTTTGAAGCGCGTTTGGAAGTCTTTTTGTTCTTGTTCGTCGAGGATTCGCCGTGTGAAGCGGGAGAGGTAGTCGCTGCGCTTGATTAGGCGGGATATGCGTGGGAGGTGGACGATGTCGGTGCCGATGCGTAGAGGGAAAGGTAAAGGTAAAGGTGAGAGTTTCATTTTAGCGGTTTTAGGTGTAGAGGAGGGTTGATGGGTAGGAAGGAAAGAATTCGGGGCGCTTGAATTCGGAGTTGCAACGGTTTTTAAGCATCCGGAGGTCGGCGGTCACGTTGCGCTGGATGTACCTTATCTGTCTACTTAATTGCGGGGAATGGTTTTATAGTCTAAATTTTTTGCAAGATGCGACCGAATGCTCACTAAAGGGCAGAGTGCTCCGCCTACGCTCCTGCGTATTTCATAGCTGGAATCCGAGACTCTTGACCCTGCTACGATGCTCCATCGGAGCTCCTACAAGCTACAGAGACCCCTTGGTTTGCCTGAATTGCGACTGATCATAGTTCAAGATCGCATCTCAGGTAAACTCAAGTCCTCAGATTACATGGTGAAGTGCCAGGTAAAAACGGATGAACATGCGCTCTCGGAGACACTTCCTCACTCAGATATGCGCAGCTCGAAGAACCACGCGATCAATCAGACCAAATTCAGAAGAAAAAAAAACCAATTCTTCTATGCAGCGTACACGCCTCTTATGTACAGATCCACGAAATCCATCCCCGACTTCCGAAATTGGTCCGTCCAGGTTCATCGCCTACAGAATCCGATATGTATCGTAGCCCTTTCGTGGAAGCGACAGACGAATGAAATGGGAGACTCGACGCATCACGCTGTTTCACGGTCGGTCCATCGATGTAATCCGTTCGGGGAGGGAATTTAGTGCTTCTCCGACTTCTTGTCGCCGCCGTCGACCTCCTTCAGGAAATTTCTGTTGTATTATCGTTAGCGATGCACACCCCATTACATGTATCCACCCGTTTCAACCACTGGGTTCGACTGAAAGGTCGAGAACCAGCTAGGCACGTACTGGATGAAGTCACCCTCTTCCTTGGAGGAGGCGTTGATCGGGGGACCGGCGGCGGTCTTGGGCTTGGAGCCACCGCTCATGGCGAGGTAGGAACCGGCAAACATGGAGCCGAGGACAGCCATGGAGAGCTATAGCAATGGGAAAAGGTCCGGTCAGTTCATGCCCAGTCCATGTGTAGCCGCACGGGACACAAAAAGGGATGGTTGAGAAGGCGCGCAGCCGGCGGTTCGGGGGTTGGTCGGGCACTTACGACGTGGGAGCCGACCTTCTTGCCGGCGATCTGGTAGTAGACGACCATTTTGGGGGTAGTGGGATGGGAGAGGAGCTGGAGGTCAAAAGCGATGTGGAAGCGGAATCCTCAGGCTCGAAGTGAGGATGAAGTCGGCTCAAAGACCGCCTTTCCTGATACAGTTAGCGTGTATACTGGGTGACTCAGCCATGGAGCGGCGGATGGTCAGGTGATCTCCCGAGTTAATCCGAATCATGTGACCCATTCGGGAAAGTCATCACGAGCTTCGGCGAACGCGACGCGCATAAACATTTAGGTTTGAGTGTTTGGATTGAAATGGGTGAAATCGAAGTAAAATTGTTTACGAAGATAATACGTTTAGGTCCACCAAGACCGGGGTACCTGAGTTATGACAGAGTTCCGGGACCCGGCTGCACGGAAGCCCGCACTTGAACCTCGGGGGGAAGTAAACTATTCCATGGTCAAAACTGTATACCCCGGCTATGGCTGTGCCTTCGGCTGCCATGCGCGGGTTTTATTCAGGACCCATATAATGTGGCCTTGGCCCGATATCATGATTCCTGGCCTTTTTGACCTATTGACCTTTTGATCTTTTGATCCTTTGACCTGCGTTTCTGCATTTCCCTCCCTTGCTTTGCATTTCAGCGAGCACCTAACCCCTCAGTACTGTCTTTACTCTCTCATTATACATTTCCTCCTTTAGCTTGCCAAGGGCTTCACGATGGTCTGGGGCATTCGCCAGAAAACCGACACTCCAGCTCCCCCGCCCGAGGTGGACCAGCCTGCGAGGCGGGAGAAGCTCCCTACAAAGTTGCAGCGGCTGGTCGACCAAGACGAAGAATTCTACGACGACCTCTACTCTCCCTAGTACGTGAGCGACATTCATTTCCTTTCAAACGCTTGCCCGCAACCCGCAACAGTCAAACGGCAGTTCAGCAACAAGAACCCCCGAAGTCCGGAGCAGGCAAAGGGCAACCCAAGAGTTTCCCGCATCGCCCGACTCCACTTCTCGGCGCATAGTCTGCCAATGACGTACACTGCCTATGAAACCACTGTTCAGCGAGTTGCGAGCGCGAAGTGAAAGCAACCAAGACCATAACTGACGATGGACTCTTCCGATCGCCCCAGCTCTGTCGACTCAACCGACACCCCATACCGCTACGCCGCATACACCAACCGCATCCGCACAATCCTCCTCTCCGCACACCGATACGTCGCCTACACCTCTGACATCGGCGAGTCCTTCCGCCCGGTCGCGCACCCATGGCTCGTGCGCAGCGCCTACGGTATTTCCTGGGCTTACCTGCTAGGCGATGTCAGCCATGAAGGTTACAAAGCGTACCTACGCAACCGGCGCGCTCTCGTGCCTCCCGGCGAGACGTACAAGGATGCGAGCGAGCTTCCGCAGGATCAGGTCATCCGTGGAATGGCCACGGGTAATATTGCGGGCCCGTTGAAAGGGTTGAATGGCAAGGAGTCCAAGGAGAACGATTCTTTAACTCCGTGGCCGACTACGGAGATCTCGCTTGCCGAGGACTATCGCATGGTTATGGCGAAACGCGCTGTGTTCCAGGGTATTGCTAGCATGGGATTGCCGGCCTTTACTATTCATAGCGTGGTCAAGTACTCCGGGCGTATGGTGAAGGGTGCAAAGAGCACGTTTATGCGCACCTGGTTCCCCATTGGGGTATGTTTTTCTCTTGCGCTTTCTGGACGTGTGTATGCTAACTTGGCTTCCAGCTCGGTCTCGCAGTCGTCCCATCCCTGCCCTACCTCTTTGACCACCCTGTCGAAGAAGCAGTCGACTGGGCCTTCGGCACTGCCTTGCGCATCTACGGTGGCGAGGACGCCGTCCGTCCACTGCCCCACCACGCCCACCACAAGAGCCCCAGCGACGGAAATGGCAACAGTGTTTCAGCCGCTCAGCTCTCCTGGGAAGAATACAAGGGCGAGCGTGAAAAGGCGCGCGAGCTCCGACGGGAGCAGGACGGTGGTTCGTCTTTGTCGGGCTGGTTGGGGAGCTTGTCGGGCTCTGGCAAGGAGAAGAAAGAATAGAAAAGAACGTGGTTTTTGTCTGGTGCATGATTGGGAGAATCCCCCCATCTCCGTCCCTCTTTTCTTTTGTCATCTAATATATCTCTCCCTTCCTTTCTTGTACATATCTATATCCCCTCTTCTTTCATCGATATCCTTTTTCTCTGGTGGATTTGCCTTTCTTCTTTGAATACTCGATTTCAGTCGAGATATCAACCCGATGGAGTATAAGATGTAAAATCTTTTGAATCTAAGCATAGGAATTTCTGTAAAGGCCACGTCAAGTACGAACCGATAACAACTCAAGGGACCATAGTAAGATATCCTTTCCGAATTTGCGGACGGGCGGGCCGTCAATGTAACCGTGGAACCAAGCCCGGACTCCTCGGGAAAATGGACTATGGAAAAGGAAAACATTCTTACACTACAATGCATGGATAAGATTTACATCTACAAATGCGACGGAAATTTAAGTAGGAAATCTACACCTCTCATTCTCAGCTCATCTACTCGCACCACGGCCATGAGATGAACTCACTTCTGTACAAAAACACAACAAACGATCAAAAATACAAAGACAGAGGTAGGTTCAGAGACAAGGAAATCGGGCAGGGGCATAGCATCGGCTCATCAAGGATCGGCCACCCAACCATTAAGGATGTGCAGAAAGTCCAAAAAAGGATATGACCAGTAAAGGGGTAAGATTTTCAAAGGCACGGGGCAGGAATTAAGGTATCGTCTCATTCAGTCACAGTGCCATAGAAAAACAAAAAGGTATTGGTGAAACAAAAGGGGGAATATTCCAAAATGAAAAAGACACAGAGCGCCAATTGACGTCGCTCGGAGGGTCGAGAAGAGAATGTTGGGAAAGGGCCAGTGGAAGATTTCACAGTGAAAAGTGAGGTGATATGTGACATAGTTCTGGGGGTGATGATGGGATGATGAACAATGAAATGAAGTTTTGTGCAGTCTCCCTGGAACAGCGCGGTGGCCCTGAAGAGTTCCAACGGTTGGGATGACAAAGTGCCCAACTGTAGGTTCCGAGAGCTTATTCTGTTGGTTGGGAGATGATGGCATGGCGTTTCTATGCGTTGAAGTCACAGTCGAGTCTAGTTCCAGCCCAGAGAGTTCTCAGCCATCACCGGCGCACTGATCATCTGCGAGCGCTGGCTAGAGGTACGGCCACCGGCAGCGAAGACCGAGCCAGCGGGGGAGCCCTGGCTCATCTGGTCAACGGTCGAGCTGGAGCGCTGGTGCAGCTGCTTTCTCTTGCGGTAGCGGCGGGCGACCCAGAACATACCGGCGCCGTAGGCGGCGGCACCGGCCACAACACCCACACCGATGCCAACGGAGCTGGCCTTGGCCTTGGAGCTGGAGGCAGAGCCGTCGGAGTTGTTGGTGTTGTTGCCACCGTCGTTCTTGCCGCCGTCGCCATCGGTGTTGCCAGTGTCCTCGTTGCCGTCGGCAGAAGGGTAGTTGCCGGAGAACTCGAGAGGAATGGCGGGGTTGATCATAGACATGATGGTCTTGACAGCGTCACTCTGGTCCTGGTAGAGGGCAGAGTTGGGATTGAGCTTCAGGTCCTTGAGAGCCTGCATCTTGGAACGGGGGAAGTAGAAGATCGCCAGCGTAGCATTGTAGCCAGTGCTCTGCCATGAGTAGTAAGGCTCGAGGGCGAACATGGTGGCTCCGGCATTGGGCATGGCGTTCTTCACAGCCTGAGGAACGTATTCGAAGATCTGCGAGGAAGACAGAGGAGTCGTTGCAACGAAAGGCCAGGGAAGATGACCATCGAATCCAAGTTGGAGCAGCATGGAGTCCGCGGGGGCCTCGGAGACACTGTTGGAGGGTGTGATTGAGCCCGGAAGCTGAGTAGGCTCACTCGTCTGCTGAGTGTTGGTGCCGGTACTGGTGGTCTCAGAGGGAGTGACGGTGGGCAGGACAAGAATGCTGGAAGGCATCCAATCGTTTGTGTTGCTTGAGCTGGGTTGCTCCGTCGGAGTCTGGGTCGTCTTGGACTCGGTCGTGCTAGTGGTCTCTGCCGGGATGACAACAGGAGTGGAAGTCGGCGTAGGGACCTTCGAGGACTGGACGCTACCAGTAGGGGTGGGGACGGAACCAGAACCAGAGCCAGATGGGGTGCCAGAGCCAGGACTGCTAGGCATGTGAGGAGTAGGGATGATACCCATAGAGTTCGTGGGGGAACCGGCTCCAGTGCCAGCAGTGGGAGTGCCAGTGAGGGCAGTCGACTTGTATGGGCTGCTAGCCGGTGCCGAAGGGGTGGGGATCAGGCCAATGCCACTACCGCTGGTCTCGGTGCCGTTAAGGAGACCGCCAAGCCCAAGGCCACTGGCGAGGGAGCCGAGAGGGTTCTCCGAGGAGGGAGACGCGGTTGGTGAGGCGATGGCAGACGCAGGAACGCTGACGGGAATGGTGGGCGAGCCGGTCGAGGAAGTGGTAGCAGCTGAGGTCGAGCCACCGAGCCCGAGGTCACTGATGAGGTTTCCCAGGACACCGCCCGAAGAACCGGAGGTGGTCTCGGAAGGAGAAGCAACGGAAGACGTCTTGGTCGCAAGAGGGGTGGAGTCTTTGGTGGTAGCGGTGTTCGAGCCACCACCGAGAAGAGTATCAACATCACTGCCGACAGTGTTCAAAGCATTGCCGAGACCCAGGATGCCAGCGTCAGTAGGTGTCGAAGGAGCAGCCGTGGTAGACGCGGCCGAACCGGAGCTAGAGCCCTTGATGGCCGCTTCAGTATTGGAAGCAGTGGTGGCCGAGCCACCACTGCCGGCGCTGTCCACGGCATTGCCGAGACTGTTCACATCACTTCCAACACCGCCCACAATGCTGCCGACAGTGTCGCCGAGGCCAGCCACGAGGCCACCGTTAGTGGATCCAGTAGAAGCGGCGGAAGCGGTTTTAGTAGTGCCGGAGGAGGCGCCGTCAGTCATCGCAGAATTAGAGGCGTTCGAACCGGAGCCGTTAGACGTGGTAGATGTGGTAACCTTGTCAGTCGGCTGGGCGTAGCGAGTGGTCGTGGTTAGAGTGTGACGATGGTTGTCACCGTCAATGGAAACTACCACAACCACCTCCTTTCCATCGTTCGAAGAAGTAGTCGCTGGAGGGACCTGCGGGGGAGTCGTCTCAGAGCCACCACCCAGAAGATTTTCAGCACCGCCTAGCAACGAGCCGAGCGGGTTGTCGTTGGAGGTCTCGGGGTCCGGCTGGGTGTAATTGCGAACAGTTCGCTTCACCTCGCGGGGGAAATAGTAGCGCGGCCGTTCGACATGTCCATCTTCAGCTGCGGCCAGCTGAAGGCCTCCGATGGCAAAAGCCGCAAGGAGAGGCAGAGATCCGGGACGCATGATGATCGAAAAACCTGTGCTGGAAGTTCAGATGGCGTCCGAATGTTTAGAGGGTACAGAACGAGAGCAATTAATCTCGTCTGTCAACCTCGTTGACTGTGGTTGTGCTTTGTCCAATCGTCCGATATCAAATCCAAAGCCAAGAATATCCAAAATACTTCAGGCTGTCGAAGACGCAGTCGCAACAGCACCGAGATCGGGCGTCCGGGCAACCGAAGGTGAAACAGGCGAATCGAGCACGACGATAAACGAATGGAAGGGGTCGACAGAGACTGAAACGACCCGATAAAAAGCGAATGTGGAAGCTGTAAGGAGCGAGCGACAGCCTAAAGGCAGAAAATGGCCGGGGCAACGAGTCGATGAAAGCAAAGGGACGAAAGGTGACCGTGGGATAGGTAAGGGGGAGTGAAATTGACAAGGACCCAGGTCAACCCGTAAGTCGTCGACGACGAAGCATACAAGGAGAAGGAAAGGAGTGAATAAGGTGAATGAAGTGAGTGAGGACGCAAATGGTGTTAGGGGGGGCCAAGGGGAAATGGGGGCGGTGGAACACGTGTGAAACGGCCGGTCGTAAATTACCGTAAATTGTCCCCGTCGTTTCGTCTCCCTTTTTGTGTGCACACGCACTTCTCCTCTTGTGGCTTTTGACTCGTCCTTGGTTCTGTCGAGTTAGTGCGGGTTATCGTTTTGACAGAGTTCGATGGAACCGGGCCCTGGGAGGTAGCTATGGCTGGTAGCTGTAGCCAGATGGCTAAATGGCTAGATGGCTGGCTAT
Organism: Penicillium sp. S103-07; assembly: GCA_037042055.1. NCBI lineage: Eukaryota > Fungi > Ascomycota > Eurotiomycetes > Eurotiales > Aspergillaceae > Penicillium > Penicillium sp. S103-07. The sequence goes on from JAXQJQ010000063.1 coordinate 45,616, forward strand.
GTGTCCAATGACTCCCCGCCGGCATACTCGATAGATCTCTCGTTCAGGTACCACTGCGGTAGCCCCTATCCCGCCACGACGCAGGTACTAGCGGTCATGCAGGAAAGCGGAAATAATTGAGGTGCCTCTTCCACCGTTATCCCGTTATCCCGGTTTGTACCACGCAGCCACGACCAACTCATATCCTGATCGGCAATGCCGACGGAGGATCAATCGATTCGATTCGCAACTGTGGGTAATGCACGCACCAGGCATCTAGCACGCAAATGAACACCGATAAAAGCCAGGATCCGGATATTGAGTCCGCACACTCCTACACCCGAGACGGATCGATCTGCACGATCAGTTCTCGGGGCCAAGCGCCGAGAGTGCGCATCACAATCAGCCAGCGGCGGAATCCTGCCCATGCTACCCAGTGCCTTCGCACAAAGTTCAGTCCGTCGCTGGCCCAGACCGACGGCGTCGTTGTGGTGGGGCCGCAGTGGCCACTTGCGCGTTCCTGGCCGTGGCTCATTGCAGAAGTGCGTGGGCAAAGGCGGGTACACTGACCACGGTCCTTCCCGAACCAGGACAATACAACAACATTTCACGGGGATTTCGCCAGACCTCGCGGGCCGCTAACCTCGTTGAGGCCTTAGTAGCCTCTCCTGCGGCGCCAGTTTCGCTCGCCTGGCCCTTTTGGGCAAGCGATCAACAAAGAGACCCTATCAGCGTGGCTTTGCGCCCGCTACCCGCTCAGGGCTGCCTTGCCTCCCTCCGGGCCCCCTCCCTGCCCTACGCAAAGTGTTGTTGGTATTTGGAGGTCGCTCAGCTGCCATCTATGTAATTGATTGGTACGTCATCGTCTTGACTTGACAGGTAATTGACAAAAGCAATCATGTTACTGAAGAGCGATTCCATTCTGTGTAGTGCTAATTCCAGTCTTGAAAACAAGGGTTCGGGCAAGCCTGAGACCGATTCAGTACATGGGGTCACCGTATCACGCACTATTGACCCATCAGCAAACTACCGTTGCGGATCTACAGCGTAAAATTACCGACTTTTTCTGCCATCGGCACCACGTGTGAGTCCAGTGACAGCAGGAATCGGAATGAAGGGCGCAGTGGCACGCCTTCCCCTCTTTTCTACTCGTCATAAGCGTCATTTTAACATTCCTGGCGTGTTTGACATTGTTGTGGGGAGCTCCGTGACGAGATCCCGCGAGCTTGTGTGGCTCAATCTGCTATGAACATACGCACATGCTTCGGGATGTACCCTACCTATGTATCATTGCATTGCGCGGTTCGTGTGCTTTGTTTTGCTCGCTCCTGCGTGTAATGAAGATATGGGCGCCTCGGAAGGGTGCTTACCGTGGTTAACTTCCCGAGGGAACCCTGGCAAATAACTTAGAATATTCTCGAAGTACACGCGAAGTAAACGAGCAGACAAACAAATAGTGGCTCTGCAGAGGCCCCGTGGTTATGTAAATACAGGCCTTCGTGGACGGGTCTATGGGTAGTGTCGTGCCATCAACGCTGCCACAGGACCACTGTCTCGAGTCATGCTGACCACAGTACTCCGGGCTGAGCACGGTATCTAGATATTCCGTACTATCGTAAGAATCCGACGCGTGAAGGACCAAAAGTGAAATGAACCCTTCGAAAACAATAATACAAGATCATCAGCGGGACCATGGTCGAGGCACCGCGCTAGACCTGTTCCTGATGTGTCTGAGGTTGCGACCCCACTTTATCCCGCGGTTCAAATCCTGTTATGTCATCCGTCTGTTTCGCATCGGTCACGTGGCCGTATTCTGGCCTGGGAAAAAAGGTGGAAAGGTGGAGATTGCGGTGGTCTGGACCGTCTCCCCTCTGTTCTGTCAAAGAATGTCAACCAAATATTTGGTGCAGGTGGAGGCTCTCTCCTCACTGTACCACCCAGTCATGGACTGGCACGTCATGGCTGGCTGGCCCTGTTCTGGTTCTGGTCGTGAATGGGTCTGTGGCTGGGCCGACCGTTTGGCCGTCTCCAGGGATCGCAGGGTGGGTGTGTTCTAGACTAAAGAGGTTTGCACACTATATCAGATCTTACTTGTCTCAGCCAAGAGCGGGGACATTCCATCCATGGGTTAGAGAATCGTAGTCTAAACTTCAGGACTAAAATCTGGAGCACAGTTGAAAAACTGTTACTCATAGAAGGTTCTACAGCCAATATATATCCAAGTCAGAAAAGGTCACTTATCGAATGCTGCAAAGACAGGCCAGCAATTTTGTACAGGATACGACGACATTATATCTCCGCCATGATATATATACACACTCATCCATGACTCCGCCCATCAAATTTCCCCTCATCCAATTCAGCCAGCTCATGCACGGCCGTGGGGGCTCGTAGAGCGGATTAGACCCCAGCTGTGAATGTAGGCGGAAAGGACCAGACGCCATAGACAACTCGGTGTGTCCTCGGCTGTTCCCTGGAGGCCGTCTATATGGGCCTGTCCGATCCACTGAGCGCGGCATACGAGTTCGACGTGTGAGCAGGATCCGCCGGGTGCTTTCGTCGACGCACGATGAAAAGGCCGATTGCGATTATTACCAATACTCCTGCAGCAGCTACACCTATACTGTATTTGCTGAATATTACATTCTGCAGTCGAGAGATTCTCCAGCCCTTTGGGGGCCGAAAGTCCAGCTTCACGTCGGAGTGGACCCTGATTGTGCTCCGGACCAGGGTCGTTAAGATATTGCAAGTGCAGCACTCAATGCACCTGCTCTCTTTCCGATCTGAAGTGACATTGTTTCTTTCTATTTTTACCCGCTCGTTACTTTGTTGCCTTTTCGATATCAGCAGCCCACAGGGCCGCCCCAACAGTGTTCGTGAATGTAAATGCGATGGAGGCGAACGGAACCATTTCAAGGACAAACGATGCGATGCCGAGTCTATCAACAAGTCAGTATCATCTCATGCCAGACCAAATAGAAAGGGACTTGCATCACTCACCCTGTATACGCCCCCCTATGCCTTGCCACCCACTCCTCCTGTTGCTGGGGGTTCCAACCCTTGAGCTGGAAGTATCGCCCATGGAGCGCCGGTCCAACCCTCTTCCCTTGCACAGCGATGTACAGTACGGTTCCGACCACAGGGATCAGATTCAAAGGCAAGTACAGCAATGATCGCACTAGGCTCTGTGGCCTCAGCCTCGCGAACGGTCGACTCAGCATTTTTCCCAGCCTCGCCACGGCATATTTCCCTCCAGACTGGGGCTTGACATGACGTCCTTGCGCGACGAGAGGTTCCTGATCGCGGGCGATGAGGGTACCATCAAAGGTATCGAGAAGGGCACCTTCGACAAGAAAAGAGCGCGAAAGGAGGTTTGTAATAGCAGAGCTTTCACTAAGTACGAGGAGAGCTGCAGATATCGCGGCCAGTGGCCCACTGGTGAAGGCCATGATGGCCATCTGCGGCACGTAGGTGAAGAAGAACATGGCTGTCGTGACGCCCACCCCCAGGCTGATGGTCTGTCCGGCACGGGAGACAAAGGGGCCCCAGAGGCCTTTGTGCGTTGCGAAATATATTATACCCTGATCCATACAATCACTCGAGGTTAGATAGAGTCGTGTAACCACTCGTTCGTCGGGCGCCGACTTACCTTGAACGGGTACAGATACGCGCCTGATTTGAGAACATCTTGGGAAGTTGCACTGGCGCTTTTGGCCTCGGCAATGACCGCGTCTTTGATTCTGTCCGACATGGCGAAATCAACGAGCCCTGTGTGAAGAAAGGGAGATGAATTTGCGATCAAGACGCATCGCCGACGCGGGAAGCTCTGGCGCGGGAATCAATGACGTCATGAAAACCATATGATTGGGTTGGATCTACCCGACGTATGTCAACAAGAAAACCGCAGAGCGATCAAAAACCGTCTCAATAAGAACCTTAAAGATCACAGAAAGACGCATAGACCAGAAATAATTCCAAATGATAAGGAGCGTTAAACAACTTTTGTTCCAAGGTTAAAAAAAGCTAATTCAAGTTCAAATCAATTTATCAGAGAGTATTTCTATCCGTCCCTCAGCGGAAGATGGAGCTGTCACAGTACCATGTTACGTTTCTGTAGCGAATTTCTCCTAGTGTAGTCGCTCGGGTCCCCTCCGGGCTCAATTTGTGGCTGGTTCATATTTGTAGTCTAGCGTGCTGTGACACACAATTTATTTGGTTCAAGGCTCGGGGGAATGCAAGATCTACACTAGATGGATGGATGGATAAGTAAGTTTAGAAGCGACCGAACCATTCACTGCGGAAGCGGCGTAGGTGATATTGCACTGGGTTAGTACGCGTCGGTAATTTGCAGGGGAGCGGATCGTGATTGCATTTTCAGGGCCACAGTGCGGCTCTCCTGTAAGATGGTGGGCTGGATTAACTGGCTACTGCCGAGCAAAGCGCCGATTAGGATCAACAATCTGGGGGGAGGCGACAAGAATAGTGATCGACGTGTCAGGATCTGACGTGGCTATGCAGTCCAACAAATCCCGTCCAGCAAATCCCGGGCAACTTCCACGACCGGTCCTCGAGTTTCTGGAAGGAGTTCAGCAACTTTGTCGAACGTGCATTCACTTATTGGAAATCGGAGACATCAAACCGAACATTGCACTAATATTCCGCGCGACCGTCAATAAAATCCATTTGGGCTTCGAATCAGGGGAGACAATTCGCGATTAGCGTTGTGCAAGCCATGCAACCCTGGTGCGGCTGACTCCCTCGTATTACATTATCTTACGAGAACGTAGCGGGGTTTCGACCCAACCCCCAAATTCTCTATAAAAGACAATCTTCAGCGCTGCCATGCTTCAAGACAGCAGTTTAAAACACCACAGCTTACCTATTCATCAATGGCGTGAAGGTATGTTTCAACTCGTTCTGCCCCCACCGTAATGCTGAGAATTCAGGCCGCGGCTGGCAAAAAGACGATGCGTGTCTTGAAGATCTGTAAACAGATGGTCCGTCACGTCCACCACGGGCGATCTCGAAAGACACAAAAGTTTTCATAATGTGCGTTAAAACTTCGTATAATCGATGTTCAACGCAACAGCTGATTCTAGCGATACCGCTAGAATAACGAGCGCACACCAAATCCGCGCATACCGGCAACTCCAGGACTTGTTCGTAAATAGCTTTTGCATGCCGCATTTTTCGTGGTCTGATTATATCAACAATGCAAATGGATATTTTGGCTGCGAGACAACTCGTGATGCAGACAACATCACCGGCTTCAGTAAGTCTAGTCGGGAATTCACCTAAAAAAAAACGCTAAGAATGCTAGACACCTGGGCATACTTCGAAACCAAGCATTTGCCCAGCAATATGAAATATTCCTGGTCAAAGATCAAGGTTTTCACACGATGGCTACCCTCCACTAATCAGACTGCAATTATTTTGTTCGACACATCCGAAGACATGCTGAAATCGCTGTTCAACCCTGACCTGGATCAGATCAAGGATCCATTTTGGGTTTATGTCCGCATTTTAGAAGATGTTTCACGTCTTGACGAGAGTGCTGTATGGGATATCCGCGATCATGTCCGAGGTCTCGAGACAGCTTCTTTGCCATCCGGTCAAAAACCACAGCCCAACTATCGGCGTTTGCATGATCTAGCTCGGCATGCAATTCATATTACCGAGGCTCTTGAAGTGACGGTGCAGAATATTGAGCAGATTTCCAGACAGCACGAAGACTTTGTCAACCATCGGACAAATCTTCAGGTAGAACCAGCTCACCAAATGGTTTCTGAACGGTTGGCGTTCTTTAAAAGCTATATTGAGAGCATGCGGCAACGTTCAATTTCGAATGAGAAACGACTGCAGAACGAAATTCAGCTCGCATTCAATATCGTCGCGCAGCATGATGCAGGCATTACGGTTGAAATTAGCCGCGCCGCACGTTCAGACAGCGAAACTATGAAGACCCTTGCGTTTGTTACCCTCACATTTCTACCTCCCACCTTCATCTGCGCAGTTTTCAGCATGTCATTCTTTCATTACGACGATGGGTCCGGCTGGGGTGTCTCGAACAAGATCTGGATATACTGGGTGATCGCTGTTCCGACGACTGTTGCAACAGCTCTAGTGTGGAATTACTGGAACAAGCTCTTCCCGGGTGATTCTAAGGGTCTTCCTTATAAAGGGACGGCGAAATCGTTGCCCAGGTATAACGAAGAAGGTTTTGCAAACAATTAATGCATTTGGTCTTAACCAATCACAACCATCCTCCAACTGCAATTTCCTAGCTAGTGATCTGATAAGCAAAGGTCATAATGATAGATGAAATATGACGAATGTCGATACCAGTATGATTTTTGTCAAGGAGCGCATTACACATGCCGCATCATATGTTGAGTGGCTACTAGTCCTCTTCGGGCTGGCTGTTGTAAATACTAAGCCTATTCTGTCAATCCGTGAACATCGTCCTGCACTATTGACTAGACTACATATACTTCCACCCTTATTTCTCACTTATTTCTCGCTCACATATAGGTCACCTATTGCTCACCTATTGCTCACTTGTTGCTCACTTGTTGCTCACTTGTTGCTCACTTGTTGCTCACTTGTTGCTCACTTGTTTCTCACTTCTCGCTTCTCGCTTCTCACCGATGGATGATGCCTACGACTACAAAATTGGCACAAACGATTTTGACCCTGACAGCATCTTCCCCGAAATCATCAAACTCGGAAATGAACTCTCTGTGGTCCTTCAAAAACAACTCACACCCGGCCAAGGGGCCGCCTTTGAATCTCATATTCTAGGTCGCCTTGCTGGTATGGTCTTTGGTTCCAACATGATCGAGCGCGCCGGAAACGGTCCCGACATCACACACAAGCTCTGCATGCAAATCTTGCGCGGCGAGGAAATACCAGAAGACATTGGAGAAACCGAAGAAAAATTCTTTGAGTTGAAATGGAACCTTCTATGCGACAAGCTCCCAGCAAACACCTACGCAGTTTTACGCAGTCGTCACGAAATCGTACAACACACCAAGGCTGCCTCCTACATCATTAATCAGCTTTGCATCCGTGACCAAGTTCTCAGCGAAGAGATCATTCTCCAAACCCATCAAATACTCACCTTCAAAGTTGACGCCGCAGACACACCCTGGAAAGAATACAGTGGTATCTACCTTAGAGATGAAGTCCGCGCCGGCTTCCACCAATTCCCTCATCACCACCTTGTGCCCAACAAGATGAAGGCAACGATCCGCGAACTCGAGTCAGACCTCAAAGAAGCCGTCAAAAAAGGCACAATTGACCCTATCGCCATTGCATCCAAGTATACTCACATCTTCGTCAATATTCAACCTTTTATCAACGGCAACGAACGTATGTGTCGTTTGATTATGAACTCCATACTCCTCAAGCTGGGTAGTTTTATTGTGTGTATCGGTGACGATGAAGAGGACCGCTCTCTTTATGTGGACGTCGCTTGTAAAGCTGGTTTACTCGCAGATACGTATGGAGATCTCGATGAAGAGGAGAAGCCACTAATGCATAAGGAGCTGGGGAGTTTTGTTATGTCGCATGCTAAGAAGAGCATGCACAAGCTGATTACTATTCTGCATCGGTAAAGTATTTTGAGTCGGAGTTTCGGGATGCTAAAATGGATTTTGTATTGCTATGGGTGGAATTTTTCTTTACGAGATCTGGCCAGTCCCATGATTTTATGTACCCAAAGGGTTGAGGACAAGCTTCGCCCCCGTATTCTTAATTGCAGAAAATACAAACTAGTTTAGTCGCTTATGGAATTATTACCCTACTTAGACTAAGCCGCTCACGGGCGCTTTGCTGCAATCTGCTTTAACATAGGAAATAGCGGAGATATCGCGTATTTATTCGAGCATCGGTGGAGACCAATTAACTATAATATCTGCGAGTGAATGTGATGGTAGTATTTTATAGCGGGAAATCTACAGCCACCGACGGGTAGTGGCTAGCGTTATCCAAACCGAAGAGCTCGGACTACTCCACGCAACGATCCATGAGCAACTGCCAAAGCGGCGTTTAAACGCTAAGAAATCGAAGAGTAGAGTCCAAGGAATAGGGGTGTTAACAGTGAAGGACGCAAATCGGCGAATTGCACAGATGGTAGATCAAGAAAATAAGAAGGGTCTACGGAAGCTACAGCCCCTAGTAAACCACCCGTTGAATCAGTAGACGGGCTCTTTTTTATTGATTCCACAGGCGATCGTGTATAAATAAAATGAATAATGGCAAAAGTTACGTTGGGCTGAAAATTAACGTTGGGCTGAAGCGCACCCACTAGCGGAAGCTGCGTGGGTGAGCGGAGGCACAGATAATACGTTAGTTTCCTTCATAAGGGTATTTGCCAAGTAAATACGCCTTGGGGAGACATCCACAAAGCACAAGGTAGTCCTTGAATAGGATGTTGAACACTTGAGGAAGCACCTTCAAGCCAGTCTACTAACAAAATACTAACCCACGAGGACCTGCTACGATATGGATAGCTGACATCGTCCCTCAAAACCCTCATAATTCATGCCAACAACAAACCGTAATGGCATTTTAGGCTACTACGGGGGTGATGGCTCGTCGAGTCTGGCAAAGCGAGTTGTTATCTAAATGATGGTGTCCTGCCAATTAGAATCCAAATAAACCCAATTCAATGCCTGTTTTGTCTTGCACTCTCAGCTCTGACTTATCAAAACTATCTTTTCATCAAGTGATGAACTCATATCTTACAGCGAAATATCACTACCTTCATTCATATCCCCCGAAATAACATCTGCTATGGCCTCGTCATTGACATGAAGATACCCTGTGTATCATAGCTTATATCATAACCCTGAGTCAACCCTAGAGCGCAGATTCTAGACTTCATAAGTCTTTAGAACTTGCTGCTATTGGCCTCGGCCTCAGCAGCCAGCTCAGGATCGATGGCAGCCCTGGAAGTTTGTCAGACAATGAACATACATTTAGAGTCGCTGATAATGTATCAAAACTTACTTTTGCTTGCGGCCGGGACCCAATGCTGTGTTCAGATCTCCAAGAGACAGGGAGATAGGGAAACCAACACAGTAAAACAGCTGGGCAGTCAAGAGGTAAAAGCCTAACATTGAAGCGAAGAATAAAGCGGCCCCGGCGCCCTGTGAGTTCTCGATTAGACATGCTCCTTAAGATGAGAGATAAATTGAAACTTACCACAGTCAAGCGGTTACCCATAACAAGGTCTCCATTGTCCAAATTCCAGTATGCGCTAGCGAATAAACTGAAGACGATTATCAGGGATGGTAAAATCAGGAGGGAGATAAAGTTGGTCCGCGTTACACAGACGGTATAGATGAAGAATATCAGGGCCATGAATACTACGAAGAATGCTATTAGAAATTAGTCTGAGTGTGTAAAAGGATCCAGTGAATAAAAATAGAACATACCAAATGTATTCACGAAATCAGCACTATGAAGGCCTGTAAGGGTATCGGTTCCATCAGGGTAGTAAGGGGCTTTTAGATAATTAGTATATAAGTGGGTGGCAGGATCAGGAGGAGTTGAATAAATTACCTGCAGCATTGGATGCCGGCGTCACGGTGCCATCAAAAGCCAGACAGAATGCACCTAAGTCGAGTCAGTACCTTGATAGGATGGCTTTTCATTTTGGAATAAACTTACCCAGGTGGCCGAACACAACCATCGTGAAGGTATTTCCAAGAACAACCCCCAGAATACAGGAAATCAACAGCAAGAGACCACCGAGAAGTATCAAAATGGTACTGCAACGTGCTATTATAAGTTAATGATCTTAATATCGATTCAGGAAGTCTTACCTGAACGCAGCACCAGATCCACCAGCTCCCCGCCACCCCATCAAGCAACAAGCAAGCGGCATGGCAGTAAGAACGAAAGAACCAACGCCACTAGAAACAAATAGTCAATATTCAATGGTGTTCTTCAGGAAAGCCATAGATAGGGAGTACATACAGCGGAGTAGGGTTACCCAGGTTCTTAGCAAGAGCCGGCTGGCGATGTATCATGGGACTCAGGTAGAGCTTCTCAAACTGCTCAGCAGAGAGTGTCATACAGGTTGGAACTTGAGTATTGAGAAGCCTCGCGTGATTTCGTCGTCCATTGTCTTTGTCATTTCTCGAAAGAAGTAGTGCACTGCCTATCTAAGTAAGACTCGGGAGGTCAATTGAAAAGAAAGAAGGTACAGGGTTGAGCTCTACTTTCATTTCTGTGGTCCATGAGCCTGGATTTATAGCTCGTAGACCCTAACCTCCTTTTTTTCAGTCTTCACCTCCACGGGGTAGCTACCAGGAAGAACTACATGGACTCAAACCTTAGATTTCCCCCCGTCCGAAGCCGTATCGGGATGAAACAGGAGCCCAACGCGTATCGGAAAGCATTTCGACATAGCTCAATAAATATATCCACATTGTACGGGGTCCACTGGCTGTGGGGAAGTAATGGGGTAGATCAAGATTCAAGGGTTTGATCCCGGTATTCAATACAGTTATAGCAGGTTCTGCGTAGTATAGAACTAGTAGAGAAGGGATCTGTTCGAACCCATTTGTTAGGACTGCCGATCTTGCTCTGTCCACGGACACGGGGAGGTCTATCGGGGGCCGAGAGATGTGCCGAATCTCGACGTTTAGGGAGGCGGAATTCCCCCACATAGCTTATCTGGGTTCCCCTGAACGCTAGGAAGCTCCTTTTCCTTTGCTTCCTCGCGCAACGTCTTGAATATAGCTGTTATCAACATGGAGTTTTCATGCTGTCACCTCTGTCTACGTAAGGCTCTCACGAGCGTAGTGACGTTTACCAAAATGGCCGAGAATGCCCCACCTCGGTGAACACCGATCGTCCCCACTGTGCCTTTCGGTTAATGGTTCCGACGAAAAATACATCCGATGACCGTTGCCTTATTAGGTGTATTGCCTTTCTGAATATGAATGGAGGTATTATGTCCAGGTATAATATTCGGTAAATCATAACATGAACTGTACAAAGCCAATTTTACCAATGCAATTCCTGTTGCTCTGACCTTGTACCGGTATAGTGCACATTAAACAGAGAATCGACAAGATGTTGACCTGGGCTTGGCTTTACTAATGCAGACCGTGTCTCCGATCTAGAAAGCCCAAGCATCGTGTGGTGGTCACCACTAATTTCTATTATTTGAAAAATATTCTAACAAGATAACAGACGGACCGTTTGTCCTTACTACGCCTACCACTTCCCCCTCTAATTTCTATTGTATAAATGGAGGCCAATTCAAGACGAACCTCTGCTGTTGGTCGCAGTTTCCCCCGCCGTCGGGGCCAGCGCGCTGGCATCGCTTGTCAAGAGTGTTCACGACGCAAGGTGCGTTGTGATGTCGAGTTATCATTGCTCCCATGTACAAACTGCAAGCTGGATGAAGTACAATGCACTGTACGCACTGGCAAGCGAGATCCACTTGCGCGGCGACGCATGGTCCGCAATATAGTCCAGAATTCCCACCGCACAACATGCCAGGATTCAGGCTCAACGGACGTTTCCACTGAACAGGTTAATGAACTCGAGTCACCGACGCTTCTCTCGACCCTATACGGTCCGTCCTTGTTTGATGAAGTAATTATCGAACGTGGAGAATATCTGCCTAGGTTTTTCCAAACTTCGAAAAGCTGTACCGAAAACTCCGAATCCCCCCGCGAGTCGAGCCTCCCACGAAAAGAAGACATCGGTTGCCACTATGCTGAATGGAATTTACCGCAGTACATAATGGGGCCTCCGGGACATCTAGATAGCGCAGACATGGCTTATCTCAAGGCCAAGAGAGCTTTGGAAATTCCAGATCAAGAATTTCAGAAGGCATTGCTGCAATCCTACTTTAAGTATATCCATGCCTTTTTGCCGATCATCGATGTGCATGGGTTCCTTGGGGGCCTGCTGTCTGGCTCTCCACAAACCAAAGATACTCGACTTAGTTTGTTTCTTTACCAAGCAGTGATGTTTGCAAGTGTGGACTCGGTTCCATCTCTTTGCCTTGCGAACGCTGGTTTTAAGTCTCGCACAGAGGCACGGGCCCTATTTGCCTGCAAAGTCAAGGTTAGTTGAGCCTGAAAAAGGTCTCAAAAAGGTCTATCCTCACGAGATACTGCAACAGGCACTCTATAACGTCGGCTTTGAAACGGATCAGTTTCCTCTAATTCAGGGGCTATTGATAATGGCCTACTGGCAGGATTTTGTCAACACACCAAAAGGATTCTCTTATTGGGCTGAGATCGCATGGTCCATCATGCAAGGGATGGTACTTGATAGTGTTCTGGACACTGAATCAGACATTCATACGCACAAAAACCATCGGCTCTTCAGAAGAATGTATTGGTCCTGCTTTATGATTGATCGTCTCATCTCACTTGCCTCTCGGGTCTCCTCAACTCTGGTATGCGCGGAGGGAATCTACCAGAAAAACCTTGAGCTAAGTGATTTCGATATATCGCCTTTCTCAGAGACCACCCTTCTTGGATACGGTTTAGATTTGGGTCCAGAGATTGCAAGTGTTAAACATCAACAGGAAACGGCCAAATCGCACATCGCCGCCGTCAAACTGTGCCTCCACTTGGGCAACGCAGTTTGCAATCCAAATGACTTGCGCTATCTCGATACTCAGCGAGCAATTCAAAAATATATGGCGATCGATCAAGAACTCAGTGATCTTTTCACGTGGTACAATTACTTCACACCCATGGTGTGCGATCTCAGGACATCGTCACGTGGAGAAAAAAAGCTCGCCCTTCGCCAATCCATCCTTTCGATTATCTTCCATGCGGCTGTTGCATCACTGTTATCTCAACAGGCTTTACTACTAGAAATGACTCCACAGGAATACTTTATCTCGGGCCAAGGCGAGGAATTGCAGGAGAAACGGTTCATTGCAACCAGCACAGTTACTGCTGTCTTTCTACGCCTTCAAAGCTATGGCTTCTTACAATATATTCCCCCATGTGTTATGGCGCTGCTCTTGCCCGCCACAGTCATGCACTTCATGAGATCTCTTTCCCGAGGCAATCTCCTTTCAAAGACACTCAATGATCAATACCTATCCCAGTCTCTTGATGCTTTCTGTGAGATGGGTCAAATCAGTTCATGTGCTCAGCGGTGGAAAAAGTTCTTGGAAGATTTGGTTGAAAGACAGAAGCAACAGCAATCACCTGTCTGAATCTGCTCTTCGGAAACATACCTCGATATTGTATAATTATGATTATTAATTTCGATATCCAGCCAAGTAATGTCCAGCACCTGGCATCTTCGGATTATTCATGTACTGTACTACGTTGGCGTGCGACCTGAAAGGAAATATCGTTCTCCTTATTTCTCCTCTTCTACACGACAATGACTCCCTGCAGAGTTGGAATACCTTTGCACGTTTATTCAATCAAATATTCGAGACCTGACGGAAGTAGTCATGACAAGTAAATCAAAGTAAGGCTTTCCCCATTACGTGTAACTGGAATTCAATGTCAACTTAAAGTTCTCTCAAATCGAAGACAATACTCGCTTCCTGGGAGTATCCGTCCATTGATTATTGAACATACTGGGAAGGCTAGTGGAATTTCTCGCAGCGCACCGCTTATCCGAATACGCCGAACCATCGGCAGCTCCTTGACACACATTTCGGCGGCCGACCAACCCGATCAATTTAGTGGACCTTGCTCATCCTAGCCAGCTGCATTGACCGGGAATGATACGAGCGGAAGATAGTGAAACCGATGGTATCCGACCTTAAAGTTGCATTTAACGGAGTGAACAAGGCTAGTCTGGCAACAAGTCTGCGAGCCAGAGAGATTCCAGCAATGGCCTGTTCGTCACTGTGGTGAGATGCCGCGGCATTGAGAGGGCAAATGTACTTTGCTCTATATCGAAGCGTTTGACCGCGAACCTGAACAGTGTTGGCTCATCTATGACCAAGTCCTCCAACTCTTCTCGCTAGTTTTTATCCCCTCGATGGATAATAATTCATACCTTCATTACTGAACTAAATTAGTTAAAATAAGGTTTTATGGACTCGGAATGGAAATGTCCAAATTGAAATTATAATTTGGGTTGTGTCTGTAAAAAGAGGAACGGAGCATTTGGGCCCATGCTGTATTTTCTTTGAAAAAAAATATTCTAAATTATATTTCATCATGAGATAGAGCTCTCGAGGAATCTCTCCGGGATCTGTACAACTTTGCTTCTCAAATACTCTGCGACGCCCTTGCCCAAAGGATCAATTCGGGTGCTACTTGCACCACCGCCGCCCAGGAAGTCCAATACGCGGAAATGGACAGCCCGAATATAGGGGAACTCACATCGTTCCACGCGGAAAGACTCATTCCAGTCATCTCCAAACAGCTGTTGGAGTCTCGCTACTGTCAAAAACGACTGGAGCCAGGGGTACTCGCTGTCGGAGCGGACGAAAAAACCAACGTTGACGTTGTTTCCCTTGTCCCCGGAACGCGCATGAGCGATAGTTCCGAGAGGAACCGTCTTCGTTTGGCCAAACGATTCCAATGGAACAGCATGCTTGGTTTCGTAAGAGGGTCGATGTACAGGCGGAGGCACTGTGATGCTATGATGTGGAATATCTGTGACTTGACCCCGAACATTGACTCGATGTGAGAGTTTCTTCAGATCAATGATACCCGGGAAGATCTCCATGAACATCCTTGGCTCCATAGTTCTGAAGTCAAGACCCATGTGATATCCGGGATAAAGCTGCATGCGCAAAGCATAAATTGGCTCGCGGAATTTCTTGAATGAGATGTCATCCAGACTTTTGCCCTTAGCCAAAACACGAACACTGACTGTACCAGCAGCTTGGCTTGCTGGATTCTCCGGAGCGGAGCCGTAGCGAACAATACTGAGATCGGTAAAGTTGGAGTCTCGGAACGCATGTTGCAGTTGCTGACGTAAGAGCTGCTCCTTCGCGTCAATGTTGAGACCATTGATATAGAAGACGGCCTCTGCTTGGTAGCCCCCAATAGCGCATATTATGGCCTTGGTTGTCGAAGGAGGAGGACTTCCTTTTGCACCCCATATTTTAACACGGTCTTTGCTCCCAGGTACATTTTGAATGCGCACATTTTCGATGTTAGCCGAAACATCGGTGTTGAGGTAGATGTGTCCCTGGATCTCATAGAGGAATTGGGATCTCAGGTTCTGTTCGTCGACGAAACCACGAGCCTCATCGTGCTTCGTGATGATAGATGAGCCATCCGAAGCGATCTCTGCAATGGGGAATCCGAGGTCATAGAAGCCGTCAAGATGATGCTTGAATCCGGAGAAATTGGCCCCTGTTGCATATGGACCACATTCAATCAAATGCCCAGCGACAAGTGTATTTGCCATGGCATCCCAATTGCTCACATCCCAATTATGCCACCAGGCTGCCAGTGCAAGGACCGGACTGGCGTCCGTCACTCTTCCGCAAATCACGATATCCGCGCCTTGCTTCAATGCTTCCACGATACCTTGGCATCCAAAATATGCGACACCACAGTAAGGCTCTTTAGGCCAGTCTTTCAAACTCTGATCCGGGTGGTCGAGATGCTTAATTTCATCCAGAGTCGCGCGTTTTTGGGGGTCTGAAAAAATATCAGACAAATTATCGCCTTCTACGTAAGCGACAACAAGGCCCTCGTGGCCGTGTGCCTCGCAAATCTTCTTTGCTTGCTTGGCGCACTCCACGACATTTAAAACACCGGCATTAGAGACCACTTTAATGCCTCGTTGAACAATTAGGTCTATAGAGACATCAAGTTGGTCCAAGAACCCGACTTCATAGCCCTTGGTTGGATCGTTGTACTTTCGAATCGCATTCCACGCAATGTTGAGCTCGGCCGCCCAATCTCCGGTGATTGCGTCCAAATGCTTCTCCCCGCTAACCATCCGAAACCTATTGGCGACGAAAGCAAAAGGTTAGGTCTGCATAGATTGAATGTGACGTATAGCTAATCTTCGTTGTACTTACATGGCATCTGGGGCATCTTCCATGGCACCAGCGACATTGCCGATAACAAGAGGGCGCTGTCCTTGATCTGGATTATTTGGCATGTTGATTGTCATGGTTCAGTATAGCGATTGAACTAGAAGACAGTGAAGAGAAACGTCTTCTTCCAGGGAGCTTGACAATTTATTTAAATACCATTACTGCCGAACCTGGTTTCGCCAAGGTGGAGCCGGCGCAAGCATCAATACCGGCGTAACGTGACCCGGCTGTAACCGGCATTACCCAGCAATGCCTCTGGGTATATCTAGCCGCTTCGGAGACTCGTAAAATTTCCAGGTCATTTCGCGTAACGTGCCTTCCCAATGGACAAGGGAGGTGTGTTGGTTGCCGTTCGGCCGTGCCCGAAGACAAGATATGGTGGTTCGCGCTTACCGGCACGTGTGTCGTTCCTGCCGTTAGGTATTGAATGGTAACCAAGATATCATAGTCAAAACTATGCCCGAGCCTAGAAGGTGACTAGGAAGCTACCGGGCCGGACGGAACACAAAAGGTAAGAGTCGTTCACTATATGGCCCAAGGGAATCGATATCCTAACCGAAAGGCTCCATAAATATATCACTATACACATCCGCAGACTGAAGATCGGTCATTCCAATATCATCTGCAAACCAGCCTTGTGAAAACCCCACAGCTACTTCGCTTGGAATGGTGCCCAGGTCGGAAAACTCGTGCGAATTTTGATTATGCAGATTTTGAGAGAATTGACGAAACCCATTCTCGGCCGTTGGGACTGGATATGACTCCGAAAATATCAGTGGAAACGTAGAACCATAAAGTGCACCCGACGTAGATATCTGTTCATTGTTGTGAGCCATATTACTTTCATCCTGGACTCGTGTCTCTTGTTCTGGCTGTGATTGATGAGTCGTGGGTTGTAATGAATGTCGGCGAGGGACATTTGGCGAAGAACTCGCGCCCACATTTTTTGAAGTGGCATGGCGATTATTAACCTCGAGCTGTACCTTTACAGAATCTTGAATAATCGCAGTGCTCAACCGGTCAAAGATCTCACAGGAGTCGCGAGCCGCACCCCAGCGTTCATTGATAGCAACCAAGACATTAGAACATGTGCGAGTAACATCAATGATCCGAGTGTACTCCAGGCAGATGGGCAGAGTATTGGAGTGAGATGTGCTTTCTTTGATGATGCGACTGATGCTGTAGACATAGGATAGTCCGGCAATAAACACTGCATGGAGTGTGATCCAGGAGTAATTCAGGCGCCGTGTTCGATGAAGCTCAGCATAAAGATAAATGACCGAGACTGCCGATAAGAGGATATCATTTAATCCTGTTACCGAGGTGCCCTTCGGAGAGCTAGATGAGAACGGTACGGGTGGGAACATAGGCGAAGGCCTGTGCAACAGCAGTAACGCGTTGTGATACGGAACCTCATACCATATCTTTGACCTGAAGGGAGAGACTGAGATGCTATCATGCTCGGGTACTGGCATTTTGACATTGGGAATATCGGCTTTCCATGCTTCCAATTCATGTTGCAGCTCACGTCGAATTGATAAATTTTCTTCGGCTGATCTTGTATCAGGCTTGCTTGCACAATGGATGCTTTGGAATACTTTTCCGGCAATTTTCCTAATTCCGATAAGGTGAAGGAACGGTGACTTGTACTGCAGATGGGAGACTTTTGTTCCATTGAAAAGCCTTTCCAGGGGAAGCTCGTCAATATCGAATGCAGTCGGCAGAGGAACATCGATATCCTCGTCTCGTAGAGCCACCGGGCGTCCCAGAGTCACACTTATGATCCTAGAAATATTTCTTTAATAATGCACATACACAGATCAAACATCTGCTTCTCGTACCGATCAAGATTGTAGAAACACCAAAAGGTTCTTTTTCGGACCTCAATATCCAGCCGAACTTGGCCACCCTCAACCCCCTGGGCAGCAAAGTCATCTGCACGGGATCTGCGATGCAACCCCATTTCAACACAGAGACGAGCAGCGATGCCAATCAGATGCCACATATTGGCGCTAGTATCCCTGAGAGAGCAGAAGATCGAATATTGACAGACTAGGAGGATCGCCCGGAGAGGGGCAAGCCCTTTCATAGAGAGAACCTCTTCGAGCTTTGAAATTGCATAAATGTAATGGGACTCGGATGATATTGCGGACCAATCGGGCTTGTTGAAGTTGACAGAGCCCATCCCCAAGACCATGTGGAAGAGAAAAGCGTCGAATGCATTTTCCCCGTAATACTGTTCATCGGCGTAGATTCGGTCCACAACATCAAGAAACTGAGGCCGACATATCAATGGGAAGGTCAGGTGCCAATGATTGAAATAGGCTTCAATTGCCGATGTGGCCGCACTTCGTACTGGAAAGACAGGCGCGATATCCCCTGTCGATAAATCACCTTGGTCCTGAGGCGCGTTATCATCTGCGGGGGAGGGAAGCTTTGCAGACTCGACCAACGAATAGACAATTCTGGCCAAAGTGACACCACTGCTAGGGCCTAAATATCTCTGCTCTCCAGTCGCTTTCAGAGTTAAAAGTCCGACCTCCGAAGCAATGACATTTTCGTTCTGCTCTTTCTGGGGAATCTTGTTCTTGTTGCCGCTGCAGTCTTCTCCATCTTCTCCATCTTGACTATTGGCCTGGGTATTCTCCGGAAATAGATTCCCTGCTTCCGGTCGGGCAGTTTGTGGAGACTTGGAGGCCAACGATTCGCGTAGCCTCTTTACTTGATTTGCAAGTTGCTGCTTCTCGGAATGAAGGCGTCGAAGGGAATTTTCAAGAGAGTTGATGTATGAACGTGGATACGAGTGTAGATTCAACTTATCGGTATGAAGACAGGGCATGTTGGCCCCTGTACAAGTTCTGTTAGCGTTTTGGTCTCGCGAGGAGGATTTATGGCAGGTATCTGACTTTCGCAGGCACTACAACGAGGAAGTCGCCTATCGCAACGGGTTTTTCGACGATGACATCGGTCGCAAGCTTGCGTCTGCATGTCTAACACTGCTAATATTCTTCCAGGGGTCTTTAAACTTTTGTCGACGAGAATTGGGAGGACACAAGTGCCGCGGAAGTCGACCTGAAGGTGGGAAAGAAGAGCTTTGCAGCAAAACTCAATATTAGAGCAAGTGCCCACAAGTCCCATGACCTCCGCGGGGGCAGGATGTTACGAAGGAAGACCACAAAAACTACTTGCCATGTACGACGAATGCCTGTTTATGGTTGAATTGACTGGATAAATGCATACGAAAATATCACTTTCAAACAATATATTTCCTATCAATGGAATTTTGATTATCTCATTGCCAACAGTAACGATGATGTCCATGAAACTTCTCCTTTCGTAAAATAAGGCTCTAGGAAGTGAGCTATGCGCGAGTCATTCGGCCCAAATCGCGTCCCCGCGCCGATAATTTAGAGTTTGCGGTCAAGGTTAAGGATAACCGACGGCTATCTTAGCCGGCGTAATCTATCAGCTCGGGCCATGTATCCGACGGTAAAATCCTGACGTACTTGAGATGGAATGTAGGCTTGGGAATGGATAGAGCGAGTACATAATCATAAAGTATGAACATGGAATAGGATCTGCTCGAAGCGTCTCCAGGAGCGCCACAGCATGAAGTTGTACGCATTACAGACACTTGATATCCATCTTAGAATACAGGAAAATATCCAGTGGTTGCCAAGTCAAATTGACAAGAATGTTTCAAAGTGAACAGCCATTCCAAATAAAGCTGTCCATAAAGATATTCAAGAATGTATGGATACAAGGGGACACCAACACAGAACCGTACTTTCTCTGTTTGCGCCAAAGGAAGCCGAGGAAGAAAGGCATAATACAAAGAATCATAGAACTAATTCGGGTTCACGATGTAGACAGTTCTGAGAGTCACGAAGGGGGCCTGTCAGACAGTGAAGTAGATTTCTGGGCCCAAAAGGAGTCGATTTGCGGATTAGGCCAGCAAATCAGGGAGGCGCTGAGCTCTTCTGGATCATTATTTGACCATTGACGACCAAGGGTTGGTTCCTTGCTCAATATGCGGGTCACTTCTTTAGTGTTCATGCCACTTGGAAAGGCTCGAGGCCTGCTTTGCTCCGCACCCTTATTATGGCTCATTGGGTTGAAAGAGCTTTGATGCCCAAGTATTCCACCGTTGCCTTGTAATCCCAGGTCAACGTGCCCCACAGGTCTTTCAGCGGGCATGAAAGCGCCTTCAGGTGAATAAAATGGTTCACCCGTCCTTAGCAACGGCGCAAGTGGCGTTCCTTCCACGGTTACTTGTAATGAGTTCATCATGCGACCGATTACAGGGAAATGAGGCTGGATGGCTTTCATGGTCCCAATTGCTAGTCGTAACCACTGGATATCGCGCCCTTGGGTCTCAATAAGATCTGTATATCGGAGATAGTGGTTTATGAGAGTCATCAACGCAAGATTGACATTGTCGAGCATGACAGAAGGTATCTTCTCGGCGCCATGGATTTGGCGATATGTCAACAGAAGTCGCACTATGCGAAGGGCTGCGTCGTAAATCAACTGCTTTGAGGCCTCGCGATCATGAGGATTGCATGGTATTGGTCGCTCAAATTGGGGAATAGTGTAGGTTGCTGCAGTCTCTTCCTCACAGAATGCTTGTCGCATAAGAATTTGGACTTTGCAGTACTGCATGTGTACCCCATAGGCCGTGGGATCAAGATCTGCAGTATTTGTTTCATCATAGGCAAAGCCAGACGGTAGTTCCTTGAACCACTGTTGCAAGTCGACATCGAGCTGCAATAGACGGGCGTTTGCTTCGGCATGAAGTGAGAGACAACTGTTGAGAATATCGCAAATATCTGCCATAGGAACACAAAGGCCCAACCAAGCATCTAATGTAGCTGCCTTTCGCACTTGGCGATTCTGGCACGATGATGCAGCTCGTTGGAGTATAGGCCTTGGGATTGAGCTAGGACGGCCCAAGTACATGCACCAAACGCCCTCAAATGCGATGCAAGCCCCAAGGAGATGGAGCTGAGCACTCCTGATATGAGGTGATACCGTTTGTTCGACAGAGTCTAAAGACTCATGAAGGCCAAGATCAGTCAGTGAACGACATGCCATACCTAAGAAGTCGCGGTTAGCTCACCATTCTGGAGAAAGTTTCCTTGCCAGGAGCACTGCTTCCTTACCACAAAGCATCCATCCTATGCGGTCACGGCCATAAGACACCTCATATTCACTCAATAACATGAAAGCCTGCATAGAAGCCGCAGACGGGATTTCAAGAGCCTGGAGAACGTCTGCCTTGGCCTGCGAAGAATACCGCTCCCCAAGAGATCGCACAGCACTGGAAGTACTCAATCGAGCGGCGCAAGCCAGCATCACGGTTTCAAGAAACTTTGAATACCACATGGACGGTTCACCACTTTTTCGATGCTCTTGGAAGAGATCCTCATCCACGACATTGACCCACAAGGTTTGATACCTTAAAAAGGAGTGAAGAAGTCGACTCCTTACTTGCGCCGAGTTGATATCGACGACAATACCAAACTCAGCGAGTTCATCTGGCTTTGTACAAGAGTGTTGAGGCTGTGTGCCAGATAATCGAACATGGAATTGGGATGTCGGACCAAGCGCCCCAGAGCTCTGCGTGGTGCTTCTATTCCCTGAGGAGGTGCAGGACTCCGCCCTCGGCGATGCCTCAGGAGTTGCGTCTTGCGGAGCTTGCCGATTGGGTTCGCGTGGCTCGTTGTCCACGGTGGCATCTAAAGTATCCTCATCAAGGGCGAGCAAGGTATCAGCAATGTCAAAGTCAACTGCCGGTGTGGCGTCTTGAAAGCTAGAATGACAATGAGCATGGCTTTCCTACTAGAAAGAGTGATACACCTGGCGTCTCAACATGGGACGTACCGGGGCAATGAATAATCTGCTGCGGATGTCTCGAATGATCGGTTGTCCAGCCTGGTCTCATTTTGACCATTCGCCAGACCAGATTGGGTCGGTATTGTGGGCGACTGACTTGGCGCTGCGAGAAGCTCCTCAACTGGGCTCCCGCCTTCCGAGCGAGGGTCCATTTCCTCGTCCCAGGAGCCTTGGCTTTGGCGGTTTTGTCGCAGCGTTTGCAGCAGCAGACCTTCCAGAGTCTGAATTCGGTTCTCCAACGTTTCGACGTGCTTTCGAGAACCGGATTTCCGACGGTCCCCGTTGCGATCCACGGCACAAGCGATGTTCATTTGCCGGCAAGGGGTGCATTTCATCCCGGTCGGAGTTGTTTGCGCATCACACTGGGTGTACTCTATCAGTTTCATGGTAATTAGCCGTAGTTAGTGGAATTTATTACCTTCACCTTCCGCTTACGGCAGCTTTGACACGCCAAGGAGGCGCGCATCCGGGGAGCGCTTTTCATCGCTGTTGTCGCCATGGGCGGGAAGGTGACAGACCTCCGGGAGATTCTCCAGGATTTCAAAAGTCGGGAGTGGATACCGGAACAAGGAGGAGCGATAGGAGCAGGTAGGTGAAATTGGAGGAGGACATGTAATATATTGGCGGTGCGGGGAGAGCTACAGAAGTATTGCATAAATACTGCTAGTCGTACCCCGCTTTCCACTAGTCCGGGGTTGATGTGCGGGCCCGCGCTGAGCAATCGCACGCCCAAACTTTCGGGAATTTCGTTTACACGTATTGATTGGACACGAAGTTACCACTAGAAACATGGTACAGTAACGAAAAGTCAGATGATTTTGAGCGTGATGTCGATTCCGAGGAAATGCGGTTTGCAGTAGTACGCAATTGAACCCGGGTACCTGAGATGTGTCTTTCTATTATTATAACTTAGTAGTTATTAGTTATTATTTATTCCTCGGGCTTTTCACGACCTTGGGTGTACATTAGATGGGCTCACCCCCACGCACCATTTCAGCCATCATTCCACGTCACCCTTCAACAGCCAACCGTTCCGTCTCCATTGCGAACGTGATGACAGCCCTGACGACCTTGATGTCGGGCTTCCATGCTCGACAGGTCACTTCATTCGTGCCGTCTACGCTCTCTGGCTTCCCACCTAACACCGTGGTTACCGAAGTGGAGACCCGCTGTTTCAGGAAGCACGCGACGCTGTTCATTCCATCGTGTGCGTAAAAATAAGAGATGCTGGACGGTTTCTCGCTCAAAGCCACACATACACAGATCGCTATTATTCTGGCTGATCCCGTAGCTAGCCCACCCACTAACGCTAGATTTGATGTTATTAAAAGAATACGAGAGCTATTTTCCACTGAATTCGGGGGCAAGCCATTCTAAATTTCCTAAGTCATCGTACTACCGTACTATCAGTTCCGACCATTAAACCCACTCGGGCAAATATGCATAGTCTTTTTACTCCTACCAAATGTTACGTTAGATCTTCGAATGATTATCACCAAATCACCAATTTCGGGGAATTTACCGCAACGATATGAGCAGTATCCAAAACAATTTGCTGCCAATCCTTGAAAACGTCGCCCTCCTTATAATCATCGTGGTCAAGGTCCATATACCCTTCTGGTGCTTCCTTTCGTGGTACGACCCCGAGAGATCGGCCTAGGGGTAATAATAATTTAGCAACGCAACCTGGGTCGACCAGATGAGATATTACCATTGACATTAGTATCAGATGCGATCTTTAGCATCGCTTTGCACGCGTCCTCGACTAGTGCAAATCCGACTCCTTTTCCATCCAGATACCGCTGTACCTTTTCAGGAAGGATAGGGGTTCTGACATACCTTATGGAAAGGCAATATGACTCGCATTAGTAAATTTAGGTTTGGAGCCGGAGTTTCTTCTCATATTTACCAAGGAGCAACGAAATTAACTCGGGTGTTCTCTGACCAAGCAGTTCGACGAAGGTTTCGCATAAGCCCTCGTCCTCCCCATTTAGCCATATTGTACTGCGGAGATCCAGGCTGATCTGCATAAGCCGCGATGCTGCCCTTGATGATCAGACAACGATCTCGCGCAGCATCCACTGGTTGCCTTCTGAAGTAATGCATGGCCAGCTTTGCGGTGTATACGAGGCCGAACAGGTTGATTTCTAGGATTCGAAGGTTCGGCTTCACGGGTGCAAGGGATGGGTCTGCATCCGATTAGACTATTCTGTAAAGTCCATGAAGTTCATGAGTGCCTTCAAACCATCTAACCGGTATACGTCATCTTTTCCAACGATGCCTGCATTGGCGATGACAACGTCGCAGCTCTTTTCTGGCGAATTCTTCACGGCAGCCTCAAAGACTGAGACTTGATCATCCCAGTTCCGCACATCACACTTGACAAATTGGCCTCGAGCTCTTTCTCACGAAACGGACGGGTTAGTAGGCAAATCCAGTCCTGGACTCGTTGAAGATTATAACTCACGGCCAAAGCTGTTCAACTAGCTTGTTCCCAGCCAATTCATCTAAGTCGGCAATGGTGACGAAGGATCTATTACAAAGGTATCAGTCATGAGCAACTCCTTTGCTATCTTCACTTCATACCCGGCAGCTGCAAAAGCCTCCGCGTATGCCTTTCCAAGACCATTGGAGCCTTCCTCGTCAGTAGGTAATACTAGGCAGACGTGCAGGTATCATTATCCTACCTCCAGTAATGATGACAGATTTATTCTTCAGCCCTTCCAAATGCAGGGTTGATGAAATGGCCAGGGGACCATCATCACGGTATTTCTGGACATCCATGGTGACGGAGATCTCCAAAATGTATCTACTGTGCCCGGGCCTTAAGCTAGGTCCTTTATTTGGTCCAAGACTCGTTCATTCGTAACGCCTATGAACCTTTATCCATTGTGTTTGCCGAGTGTCCATCTCGGATAATGTTACCCGTCGGTCGGTCCAATTGCCATCTATCTATTGGGGGGCGGTCGGCCGTTTCCGACTCCACTGGCATCGAATGCCAAGTTTGCCGGATATGGGTTCTAACATCCCAATGTTACCAATTTCAAGTCCATTTATTTTCATTTGAACCAAAGGCAAACTCTCTCGGTCTAGGTACACCTAACGTATGAGATCGTACCACTTCTCCTCCCTGTAAATTGCTTAGTGTCTAAACGCAAAGGGACGAGGCAATGAATACTTCAGAAGCTGCTCCTGAGTGGGAGGTGGTTGCAGATGCCCAGAAACAGAAAGACATTCTCACACGTGAAGTTATCGCTCTTCCGATCGAAAAATTTCGCCAAATCCCATATCAACCTCCCCCGTTCCCCAGTGACGCTGCCATTGAGGGTCAAGACATTGACATCACTGAAGAGCGTCTGACCGTTCGCGATGGAACTAATATATCACTCCGTGTCTATAAGCCTATAGTCAAGCCCAAAAGAAGCATGTTGATCTTCAACGCTCACGGCGGAGGTATCGTTGACAACCGGCGCGATTTGTGATGCCTTTGCTAATAGCCAGAAAATAACAGGCTTCGTGGTAGGTGAAACGTGCACTGAAGAGGGTCAGAATCGCATCATCACCAATAGCACAAAATCTGTTACCGTCAGTGTGGATTATCGAAGGTGAACTAACTATATGTCCTGAATTAATCCTCTGCTAATAATTTGGAATGACACAGAGCCCCGGAATACCCGTATCCCTTTGCGGTGAACGATTGCTTTGATGCACTTATTTGGGTTCGTGGAACCACTCAAATCTGTTGATTGAATTTAATCTAGTCCCCTCGCCATTACTAATTCTCTCCTAGTGCAAACAAAATGCGCAGAAGCTTGGGATTGATCCCGAGCAAATTCTGCTTGTTGGGGGAAGCGCTGGTGCAAACATAGTTAGTCATGCCTTGCTAGTCCCTGCTAGATATTTTGGCTAATTTGTATCTCCAGTCGACTGTATTAGCCCTCCAGTTTCGGAATCAGGGTATCTCTGGAATTTTGGGTCAAATACTCAATATCCCAGTCACCTGCCACCCAGAAAAGTTTCCTTCTAGAAAGTATAGCCTCAACAGCTATGAAAAGAACAAGGATGCGCCCATTCTCAGCTCCCATCTAATGCGTTGGTTCTGGAAGCAATATCTACCAAATCCAACAGATGACCCTCATGCCAGCCCGTTGCTGGAAAAGTCTCTAGTCGGGCTCCCGCGCACCTGTGAGCGTCCCTCAAACTATCCCCCTGGGACTGTCCTGATAAGGAACCAGTGGTTCAAGTTGCAGGCTGGGATCCGTTGCGCGATGAA
The DNA here is from genome assembly GCA_037042055.1 of Penicillium sp. S103-07. Taxonomy (NCBI): domain Eukaryota; kingdom Fungi; phylum Ascomycota; class Eurotiomycetes; order Eurotiales; family Aspergillaceae; genus Penicillium; species Penicillium sp. S103-07. The sequence goes on from JAXQJQ010000063.1 coordinate 71,781, forward strand.
GGCGTGGCCTATGCCCGGGCATTGCAAGAGGCAGGGTAAGTTTCCTGCCACGGAACCGAATCATCGTTTTGCGATAAACTAAGCTCTTTCATAGAGTCCCTACAACCCTCAGGATTTTTGAAGGGCTTCCTCATGCATTCTATGTTTACCCACAGCTTCCTTCTACTACTGTGTATTTCAACAATATGGTAGATTGGATCAGAGCCAATTTTCAGTAAATAGCTTTGATTTAAAACTGAGCTAGCTAGTCCGATGTTAATAAGAGTAACCTCCGTGAAACAAACTATCATCTTTTCGATTTAACTCGTGCTGTGCGCTGTTCATTAAGTATTTTGAACGACAGAATAGATCCCTATTTCAAATCGCCAAGTCAGTTTTCCACGATTGCTTGAGAAAAGTCTTAACCCAGGCTTCAATCTCTCTCGTGGTGTTTCATCACGCTGCTGAGACCAAAAATCGTGGCATGCCATATTTCGAGCGGGCTCTTATCTCTTACGTACGAAATTTCCAACATCGCAGCAGAAAATGCTAAGAATACGAGCCTTGAAATACATGTGAGGAGAAAGACGCAGAATCCAAATTTCGAGACTGTAAATAATTACTACTAAAGTCATCATAGTTTCGGGCTTCTCGTTTTGCCAACAACTACATGCTTTGGAAGCTTATGGTATTTTTCATAGCCTCCTAAGCTTTCGGGGTTCGCGACTGTCCCTCCAACAGAAGAGTCCATACCGTTCAGAATCCGTTTAACGTTGATTTCACACTTCTTACCGTTGACGGTGTAGGGGATTGCGTCAACCTCAAATACCTCCTTGGGCACATGCCGGGGAGAATATTTATCCTGGATGGCTTTCTTAATGCGACCGATGAGATCTGACGAAATGGGATTTCCGGGTTTCATCAGGATGAAAAGAAGTACAGCTTCATCTTCATCAGACTCACGTCGCTGGCCAACACACAATGAATCTTCAACCTCGGAAAAGTTGTCCAGTACAGCGTAAATCTCCGCAGACCCAAATCTTACACCGGATGGGTTCAAAACCCCATCACTGATATTGGAAGAGATCTCGTTAGCACGATTCACAGAGGCACTATCGGAAAATACTCACGATCTACCGAGCATCTTGATTCCTTTTGTAACCTTGTCAATCTGAGCAAAGTCTCCCTGACACCAGACCCTGGTTCCAAAGCGAGCAAAGTAGGATGAGCGATACTTTTCATCGCCGTCTTTCCCGTAGAACGTCAAAGGCTGGCTAGGGAATGGTTTCGTGCAAACCAATTCACCGGCTTCACCCTCACATTCGATGGAAAAGGGATCTGTCTTGACTGCATCGAATATGTCAATCGCCATACCTAGGCATTTAGCCTGTATTTCTCCAGCGTAAACAGGGAGAAGAGGGGTGCCGCCCACGACTTTTGACTTGTCAGCTTCATATGGCGTAATAAGGCTTATAAATAAAACCTACGACTGCCACAGAGATCCGTTCCACCGCTCATAGAGATCAAGTGTGTGTGCCTCGGGAATCCGGTCTCGTAAAACCAAGTGTACATCTCCGGTGATAGAGCGGCGCCCGTGGATGTCACCACCCGCAACTTCCCAAGGTCGGCGCTAAGTTCTGTATTGATCTCAACATGCTGCAGGTCTAGTCTCATATTGGGTGGTCTTACTTGGTATTATGCTCCTCGTTCTAATTTCCGCCATATATCTGGGGGATGTACCGAAGACAGTCACGCTGTGAAATCCAAGTTTAGGAATATCCATATGGCAATATCAGTGAATGACTAACCCAATTTTTTCAATCAGTTTTAATAGGACATCAGGCTCTGGATAAAACGGCGAACCATCGTATAGAAGCATCGAGACTCCGTTCGAGAGATTGACCAAGTTCAACACCCACATGACCCATGCGGTCTTCGGAGCCCCAAAATATCATAAGTTATTGCAATTAGTTAAGATCGAGGGTCTGAGATAGACTAACCGTAGTGTATTGGAAGATGACATCTCCTGGGCGCATGTCATGCTGCAATTGAGAATCGACTTTGACTTTAAGAGCAACTCCCTGTTGGATGCCTCAGCAATGCTTTGCCAAAGGGACTGACTGCACTTACCCCTGCTGAATGGACAATACATTTTGGTGGACCAGTCTATCGAGCCGCATTAGCTTCACTTCTTTTGAAAGGCGACTGCTTAGATTCCAAGTTTGTGTTTCGACGCGCACCGGAAAGCATACCGTTCCTGATGAGAAAAGGATGAAAGCGGGGTGGTCAAATGGAAGACCTTGAAAGGATAATGCATCTCCTGAGTCTCTCTTGATGAAATCAGACCAGAGAACTCCTTTGGGAATATTAGGCGTAGGGGCCATAGGCTGAAGACATGAAATGACAACGACACTTTGAAGTTCGTCGCTAGACTTGGCAAGCTCGCCTGCCCATCTAGCAATGCGATCAAGGATAAACGCAGTTTTTCCTCCGTACCTGTAGCCATTATCCGCGAAAATTATTTTTGGTCTCACTTGAATGAAGCGATCCACAATTGCTTTCGCGCCAAGGTCACAAGATGCAGATGACCAGATGGCCCCGATGGAAAGCGTCGCAAGGCACAAAACAACAGCGTCTACTGAATTAGAGATAACTGCGGCAACTTTGTCGCCTGTTTTGATGCCACTGTTCACCAAAGCGCTGCGGGCAGAGGCAGTGCGTTGTCGGAGACTAGACCATGTCACCTCTTCAATAGCACACCCTTCACGAGCGACGTGAATAGCAATGGTATTGTCCAAGCCATTGCGCAAGATAATATTAGCAAGGTTTAACTTTTGTGAGGGAAAAAACTCAGGGCGAGGGAAAAGGTTATGGTCGCCCTGGTTGTTGAATTACGTTAGAGTCTGCGTTTTGCATTGCATTGGTTGCGTACCATCGAGCCTCTGGTCATTGATCTTGGGCTCCCTTGTTGCGGGTTAAGCTCAAGAAACATATAGGCGTACTCCCAAAACATTCCAATCGTCAAAGGATTGACAGACCATTGATAAAGGTCATCGTAATGTCTCAGTCTCAATCCAGTCTGCTTGTTCACGAAGCTCATGAACTTCGAGACGTTCGTTTTCTGAGCTGCTGTCGGGAGCCACAATGGCTGTTTCGGTTTAGTCATATTTGTCGTAGGTTCGAAAGGGGATTGAAAATCCACAGATCTAAGCGAAAGCACACCGACTCAGAAGCGTACGTGCAGAAAACAGCTGTGGTCAACCGCGGGCGAGAATGAACGTAAACTTTTAGCCACGCTAACAGCGGTGTCCTCAATCTCGCTTATTTGATGTGCTATCTGGAAATATAAAATCATATTCACTAATACAAGAAAAGGGAGGTCGGCAAAAGCTCCGGTTATCCGTCGGGGAATGCACTAGTTACTGACTATGCCCGAAGCTAACCAGAGGCCCCCAGAATTACCGAGTATTCAGCTTATCGCCCAGAGTCGCGTTTCCTGCATATCCCTAGAACAACGGCTAAGGTAGCCGGAGCCAGGAGAGAATATCTAATTGACATTTGAATTCGGCTCCACGGCCGGATAAAGAGTCGGCGTGATTTTCAAGAACAGGATCTGTTGTCAAGCCCTTGACAAATGGGCTCAGGGTTTTGCTTCGGTGATCACCGGTCTGCCTTTAGTCATGTAGGGCTCCAGCGCGTAATTGCCTTTTCAGTGAGCTATTCTCGCCCTGGCTGTGGACTCATACTACATCGTCACTGGCCATTTTGAAAGGTTCAAAGGTTGTGATCAGGTCAAACTCAACTTCCGTCTAGTTAACCTGCGGTTCTTGCAGAGCACCCAACGTAAACACGGGGCTTTGAATAGCGTAGTAGGACCAGACCATAGAGATAAAATGAAGTTGTGTTTCATTTCCGTATCACAAAGTGAGGTTTTGAATATAATCGTTTCAATAAAGTCAAATGATCAAATCAGAATGTCATCATCTGCAAATATACTATCTGAATTTTAATCTAGGCTAAGACGGCTTGCTCTCCGTTCTTTTCATATGCAAGGCTCGCCTTGCCGGCCCCTGGAGGGTTGGAAAAATCCATGCTTGCCCACGTAGTGCTTCTCTCCTTATCGAGCCAGGCCTCCCAAGTTTGGACGCCGCCAAAATAGAACAGGGGACTGTTTATCTTTCCAGGAATGTTTGCGCCAACGAACCAAGCGCCAGATTCTTTCGCGGAATTTGCAAATAGTGTAGCCTTAAATGCCTCATTGAGGTGAGAAGACCACGCATCCACTGCTGTCTGGCTGACGTTGATCTCCGCTAGCTTGTTCTCTTCCATGTAGCCAATCGTTTTTCCAATCCAGTTCACTTCTTTATTCAAAACGATGGGCATATTTCCGAAGGGGACATGAGGGCCGCAAATTGAGAACATATTAGGGAAACCGGGAACAAGAACCCCGGCAAAAGTCTCGAGCCTCTGCTTCCAAGATGCTCCAAGTGATTTCCCTTGGGTTCCCCTCACATCCATCTCACTAAGTGCGCCGGTAGCAGCATCAAATCCCAGAGCGAAGATGATCATGTCGAACTCGTATTCAGTGCCAGAGCTGGTACGGACTCCCTTCTCGTAAAGATCAATTTCGTGTCCATGGACGTCGACTAAATTAACATTGGGCCGGTTGTATGCTTCATAATAGAAGTGCCCGCAAGGGGGACGCTTGGACAGAAACGGGTACTTGGGACAAAGGAGGTCTGCTGTGTCGGGATCATGAACAACGGCGTGAATTTTTTGACGAAGGTATTCCGAGGCAATCTCATTAGATTCTTGATTGGTAAAAAGATCGTCGAGCGTTTCAAACTGGAAATGAAACCCGCCGCATTCCCAGCCAGCATCCAAGAGCTGTCTGATTTTGCTGGCGTCGGTCACATCCTTGATAGTCTGCCCTGTCGATTTCATCGCTAGCCCATACGGATGTGAGCTTGCAGTATCCCAGGTCACGTCGTATTGTCGCTTAATTTCTTTGGCCTGATATTCATCGATGGCATAGTTTCTGCCTGGCAGCACATAGTTTGGTGTTCGTTGAAAGACCGTCAATTGTTTGGCCACGGACGCCAGCTTAGGTATAATCTGAACTCCTGTGGCACCAGTGCCAATAACCGCAATACGCTTGCCTTCGAAACTGACTCCACTTTGTGGCCATTGGGAGGTCTGATACCACTCGCCCTTGTATGACCTGAGCCCTGCAAAAGGCAGCTCCTTTGCCACTGACAAGGGCCCAGTCGCAGGTAGGAAATAACGGCATGTCGTAGAAGCCCCATCCCTGGTCTTGATAATCCAGAGCTTGCTCTCATCGATATAATGTGCAGCTTCAATATACGTATTGAATGCAATGTGCTTACGCAGATCGCAACGATCTGTTTAATCAATGTTAGTCGCAGTTACCATCGACTAGGGGAATGGAGGAACTGACCAACGACTCTTCCAAGATATCTTTGTACCTCCTCTTGCGAAGGATAGCGCTCACGGTAGTCCCATTCTTCGACCACTTCTGGCGCAAAGTTCATTGAATAGACCCATGCTTCGCTGTCGGTTCGGGCTCCAGGGTAGCGATTCCAGTACCAAGCCCCGCCTACATCAGCGCCAGCCTCAAAGCATTTCACGTTCAGGCCTAGCTTTTGGAGCTCCCATAGCGAGCGAATGCCACTGAACCCTGCGCCAATGATGATGGCATCGTACTCTGCATTTTTGGTGAACATCATAGGCGATAGTTGAATCAAAATACTTTTTGCGGCTTAGTTTTTAAAAAGTTTCGGCTGAAGCATGGGGGGTCATGTGTTATTTCAATTGAAAACGATTATATCACCATTTATTCGTTGATAGTATGCTCGGTTATCAATCAATAGGTGTATATTTGGTATATTACTGGCACAGACAACCGGAATTCGAGATCAAGCGCTTCCTTCGCCGCGGGCCTAAAGATTCGGTATTACCCGTGGACGGTCTCGAGCACCCGAAAGAACCCCAAAGAGAAAGTTTGAAAGGGAAGGCGGGGGGGTCCATAGCGTCATCCGAGGGATTTCGGCAAACATTACCGTTTAACTCCGGTTCTGTTTGACCTACAGTAGGCGACGATCTAACGGAATTGCGGGGTTGCAGCGAAATTTTGCCCGAAATGCCGGCCTCGGGCAGCTGTAGAGTCCCCAGGCTCCATCACAATTGAACCTCTGCGACTATTTTGTTGATAGAGAATACCACGCTTGAAATAAGCCTTCTTTGGTTTAAATTGTTTCCCCGCGTATATAAAAGAATAGAGAGGGGTGGTTAACTGACGCAGGACGCTAATCCATCAGACGGGTAACTAGGTGAGGGACGTATCTGTGAGCTATAAAATTCTAAATAGAGATTAATATAGAGTCAATACATCTATAATATTCATTTTCCAGTGTCATGGTAAGACACAATTAGGCTGAGCTCTTGGGTGTCCTGAGTGCTACGTCTTACGCGATACACCGTCATAAGTGGGCGGAGAGTGTCTTAAGCTAAGTTCCGAAGACACCACACTAGACTTTAAGTTGGCTATTATCTGTGCAAGGACACCAAGGGGTATGGAAATAAGTAGAACGGTTTTTGTTTCACTCAGCCCAAGTTCAATTTGATAAAGTCAACCTAGATACAGAGTTCAAATTCTTTCGTGAAACTCGTAGGTATTATCTCCATCCGTATTTAATAAATGAATGGCACATGGACCAAATATGTAGATAGAGACAGGCTAAGCGACCTTTTCTCTTCATAGAACTATGCAAGCCTCGGCGCACGTAATCAAGTCAGACCGCCAGTAGCAAATGTAGTTTTGGACAGAGTAATTTCTCTCCAGTACCAGACCACAGACATGGTAGCACCAGGGCCAATGATAAAGCTACTGAGGGCGATGAGAGCTGAAACTTTCCGGATGCTAGCCCTTGTCCTGCCCATGCGCTTCAAATCCCACACGGCCATACAGAGCCAGCCGTACGTAGCACCATAGAACCCCCAGAAGTCTGCGAGGAAGATCTGTCTCAGCCCCTCACCAAATGACTTAACCTGCCTAGAGAAGTCGGGCCAGAAAACCGATTTGAATGTCATTTCGGACGACGATGCAATTTTGCCAAGACAGTAAATATGAAGCAGCAGCCCAAGTACACCCGTGATTATATAGAGTCTCTTGAGAGGAGCTATATCGGGGAAAGTCTGCTTAGCCTTCCGTTGTGTCTGCTTCGGATTATTTCTTTTGACATAGAAATGTCCGAGGATTCTGCAGATGAGGGGTACAAGGACTGGAGAAATCTGCCAAAGGGCCTCGAAGTTCTGAATGGTAAAGGGATCCTTCCACGGGGCAAACATGAAAATTGTTGGGAAGACATATCCAATCAGATTGGCCCAAAGCAGGGACTCGGCGAACTGGATCGAAACCTCCCGGTTCAGCGGCCACCAGTAGGTCTCAGGCTCCGAGATGAAGGTGTAAATTGCATAGTAAATTGGCATATAAATTCCAACACCGGCCCATTGGACGAGTGTGAGCCAGACTGTGATCCTGTGGTTGCGTTAGCTGGATTTTTATTATAAAAATTAAGTTCCAGACCCACATTGATACTGGTGTCAGCATATTGCGTTTCCGAAATGCTTCCACCGACCACACCGCAATAGGTTGAATGAGCATGCCAAGGAAATACATCTGCAAGGTTCCGAAGTTTTCATCCCAATTGTTCAAACCTGGCATGTAGGCTGCCGCCAAGAACACAAGATAGTCGTCGATTGCCTTAATTCCAACATAGCCGCGCTTAAGGGGGAAGCCTGGGTTGTCTGAGAACGTCCCAGTACTCAAGATAGATTGGAGGTGAGTTCCAAGGCCATAGTCAGCGGAACGAATCCACATCCCGTAATGTACCAGACCGGCAATCAGCAAGTAGAATGCAATCAAGTACCACTTGGTTACTCCCCGAGGCTCTGGAGCACTGAGAAGCTCGTCCTTGTAAGGAACCAATCTTGGAATGGGGCTAATTTTTGGGTTGTCCAGCTTCTCCGCGAGGGGCATGTTGCGAGAGAAATTGAACGTTACATCCTCGACGTCGGTCCGTGGCAGTAAATGGAACGCTGCAAATTCATGGAGTGATGTGTCGAGTAGCTCAGTCCTCTGCTGGTTGTGCGAATGCTCTTTGAGGGTGGTTGTTCTGTCCTGGCGGATCTTCTGGGTTGCGGCAAATACATGCTCAATTTGCTCCAGTGAAGGCTTCGCGCCGCCCTGTGGCTTGGCAATTACTTTACGGAGAGCATTGACTAAGGTAGCTGCTGATTCAATACAAGCATTACCACCGTGGCCCGCGATGGGATGAAACTGCGACGTGTTAACGAAATCCCACGTCGGTGATGTGTTGCCCACTCACCTTGTGTGCGGCATCGCCAATGGTAATGATGCGCTGAAAGTACCACTGTCTGAAAACGTACTCTTGCAGAGGAACTAAAGCAGAGGAGATTCTCTTATCCAGAAGCTCCTGGAACTTCAGATTTGGTGTGATGTTGTCGTCCGCACGCGCAGCAAGGATCTTCTTCTCGTCTTCTTTGGTGTAGGTCGGAATATCGTGACCATGGGCTCGCTGTGCCAACTTGAAGAAGTAGAACCAATACACACGGCCTTCAGGGCCGCCGTTGACCACGTAAGATTGGTGCTTCTTGAATACAGAGTTTGACGCGCCGGGCTCAATGCCCTCGCAAGGGTTGGAAATCCCAAAAACACAGCCATAATCGCAAGGGAGGCCTTGATCTGATTAGTGTTGCGAGTCGCGGGAGAGACCTCAATACTCACGAGAATACTCATCGGCCGCAATCCAGCCAGGTGACTTCTTATGTGCAATTTTCCACATTTCTTCTCGGACGGTACTATGAATACCATCCGTCCCGACCAAGATATCACCGTGATAAGATGAGCCGTCCGCGGTTTTGACAACAACTCCGTTGTCGGTCATATCAACCTTTTGAACGCGCTTGCTAGTGAGGACTTTTCTTTTGTCCTTGATATTGTCGTACAGTACTTGAAGCACCATTTGGCGATCCAAAAAGGTGATGGGATAGCCATGCCTGGATAGGATTCAAAAGGTCAGACTGATAACGCAATAGCGGGTATTGGCAGCCTCACCTCTCATGCATCGACTGGTTCATACCCCGAAATTCGCAAATCACTTCGCCCGACCCGTTGCGAAAGTGGAAAGAGTCCAGCGGAGGGCAGAGCGCCAAAATCTTCTTGTAGAGACCAAGTTGATCCAGGATCCGATTTCCATGAGGCAACATGCCAATGCTTGCACCCACCTGGGGGGCAATGTCAGGATACGCCTCCAACACGACAAAGTCGATGTCATAGAGCTGGAGCATATTGGCCAGCGTGAGGCCAGCAATACTCCCACCCCCAATCACAACTTTGAAATCGCTTTTAACACCCATATCTCTGAATTTAAAGGAAGGTAGATGGGTGATTGAATTGGCCAAGACCCGTCGCTTATGACCATTAAATGGAAGTAGGGGAGCTCTACTTATATCCTCAACTTGATCAGGCAATTAGAAGCTCCATTTTCCATCATGCGGCCCTAGTCTCCACGAACCAGTAGGGAATGCCGAAAGTACAGCTTGATTGACCCGAATTAGCTTGGAAGTTGCACACGTGCAAATTACCCCGGTTCCCGAAATAATCGAACAGGGTTCTGACACCCGTCGCGAGATGGATCTGAGTATGGGAGAACACCGAAAATAACCGGCAAAACGGCCCGAGCCCGTTTACGTACGGAAAAGCCAACACGCCAATGGATTTGCCAAGACCCCTCGCTGTAGGCCGTCACAATAATATGCTAGGAGAGCTACTGAGCGTAGAAGTTGGCATTTGGATCCAATCAAAACATGTGTATTTCGACTCGGAAGATGTTGGCGTTGGAAACTCAGGGGTTAGTACTGGTGGATTCTTTATCCGGTATTCGGACTAATTTGCCCGCACTAATGCTGATCGCCCTGGGCAAATACGGGGAAAGGAGACTGAAGTCTCGGACACAGGGAGCATATTGCTATAAGCGAGGATGGATATGTAGCAGTGCCCCTTTGTGACTTTTCTGGCTGGGGTTAAAACGTTCCATCACGACGACGCTCCACAAGCCATACCTGAGTCCTCACTGTACATGGAAAACTACCAGCAAAAGGTACTCGTCACTCGACGGTCGCTCAAGTACACATACTATGTGTCCCCGTCCGGCGAATCCACAAGGCAGCACCCAGCCTTGTTGTTCCTGCATGGTTTTCCGGACTCGGCCCATCTTTGGTCCGGCATTGTCGCAATGCTCTGTGACTTGCCCAACAAGATCATAATCCCTGATTGCTTGGGCTACGCTGGTACCGATAAGCCGGAAGATACAAATATGTACACATATGACGGCCAGGCAGATGATCTTGCCGATATCTTGAACGAGGAAAGCGCCGAATTCAGTGTCATTATCGGCCATGATTGGGGCAGCGCGCTCGCTCAGCGTACCTATCTCCACAAGCCCGAGCTCTTCAGCGGCATGGCTCTCTTGAACACCGCATATATGGTTCCTTCGGATGATCCTTTTGATCTGACTGCCATCAATCAGCTCACAGAAAAGGCATTTGGCTATCCGCAATTTTCATACTGGGATTTCTTCCTGTCGCCCGATTGCCCAGATATTGTTGACAGAAATTTGGACAGAATGTGGCAAGCCTTGCACGGTGATGTTGAAGACTGGATGAAAAGCCTGTTTTGTGTTCCCGATGCCATGCGTACCTTCTTACTCGGCAGCGAGGATGTGCCCTTGAAAGAATATGCGAAGCAGTCTCAGTGGAAAGACAAGTTCATACAGCAATTTAAGAGCGGTGACTTTTCTGCGAGCTTGCAGATGTACAAAGCCACTGCATCAAACATACAATCAAAGTCTGATGCAGCCATTCCAAAGCAGAATCTGGCCATCGAAGTGCCTTTACTATTTATCGTCTGCTCCAAAGATGCCGTTTGTTTGCGAGAAATGATGGTACTGGCGGAAGAGCAAGGTCTGGTGCCTCATCTCACGGAAGTTGTCGTTGATTGTGCGCATTGGTCGCCAATGGAGAAACCAGCCGAAATCGCACAACACATTAAGAACTTTGTCATGGCTTTAGTCCCAGCTCAGTAAATCAGGTCTCACTAAACAGGATGTGAAATACTAAATCTATCTTGTAAACCCCAATGAGCCATTAATTGTAACAATCTTTCAGTAAAATTCTTTATTGCTCTGTTGATAGGGATTTTGTTGCAAATACGGGCCTTTCAGGGGGAGGCCCTTGTTGACAGGGATGGTGCAGTCCTTCCCTAGCTGGTTGCAGACTAGATAGACGGATTATTCTTGCCACAGCCATGAAAAAACAAACGGGTTATTACGAAAGCCCGGGTTGGATATGTTGAAACGGTCTGGATAGCAAAAAAGGCTTTTTTTATTTTTTTTTTAACACATCCATCGGGGGTAGGTTATCAGTACCCCGTGCAGGTGGTAACATGTTCATATAATATCTAGTTATTAGCTAGCTATGCAGACATATTGATCAGGACCGTTTTTGGCTCAGTGAAAATTCTCAGTGCATATTCGCCGAATTCTCTTCCGACGCCGCTCTGTTTCCTTCCTCCAAAGGGAGTCTGAATGCTTTGCAGGCTGACACAGTTGATACCAACGACTCCAGAATCCAGTGCTGAGGAGACACGCATAGCTCTTGTGATGTCGCTGGTGAACACTCCAGACATCAAGCCAAATTCGGTATCATTGGCAAGTTTAACAACCTCTTCCTCTGTCTCAAAGGTCTTGATAATGCTGACTGGACCGAAGATCTCATCTCGATAGATCTCAGCATCGTCCTTAGGATTCAAGAATACCGTTGGTTCCATGTAGCATCCTGTCTCACCGTACTGGAGGCCTCCAACCACTAATTCTGCCTCCAACCTTCCCCTTTCTACCATTTCCCTTACCCGCTCAAGCTGCGACTGGTCGACCATGGGCCCATATTTGACATCTGGATCTTGGGGATCTCCTAGATCACTTAGAGCTTCCTTCATCATATTCACGTACTCTTCGATGAACTCATCTGCAATACTCTTGTGGACATAAACCCTAGATGCAGCAACACAGAGTTGCCCACTTCGCGTCAGGATTGCATTGACCGTCCATTTCAGAGCGTTCTCGATATTTGCGTCTTCGAAAATGACAGCTGGGCTCTTTCCACCTAGCTCCAGCGTGACTCGCTTCAAGTTGCTTCGAGCGGCGACCTCCTGGATCTTTCTTCCCGTTGCGACGGACCCAGTGAAGCTGATCTTGCGAATCCTCATGTGCTGCGCCAGCAAAGCCCCAGTGGAACCAGGCCCTGTGATTATTTGAACAACGCCCGGAGGGAATCCAGCTTTCTCAAAAAGCGTCGCTGCAGCCAAGGTTCCCAGAGGTGTCTTCTCGCTTGGCTTCACAATGATAACATTGCCCGTCGCAAGTGCAGGAGCAACCTTGAGAAAGAGGGTTGCCAGTGGAGCATTGAACGGGTTGATCGCAGCACAAACTCCGAGTGGCTCATGTCGAACGAACTTGACAAATCCTATATATGGCCCTTGTAAGTACAGCACCAGATCGATCTGTCCAATGTTTCATACCGTCGTCATCAGGGTAGTAATCTCCCTTTTGTTTATCCGTCCAGCCTGCATAATAAAGTACACAGTTTCGGATGTAATTACGCTCGCGGACTGGAGCAAGGGAAACTGGGATTCCAGATGTGAGCGAGTCGAGCGTCAGAATTGGCGTGAGCTCGGTCTCAAGCAGCGAAGCCAGTTCAAGCAGGCGCTCTGTTCGTTGGACAGCGGTGAATTTGCTCCATGGCCCATGGAAGGCCGCTTCGGCGTATTTGACAGCTGCCTCAACATCTGCATCGCCAGCAATTGGGAGCTGATCGGTCACGACGGTATTATCTTTCGGGTTTTTAAGGACACAGGTCTCTCCGCTCTGCGATTCAACGTATTGACCGTTCAGGTACAGCTTTGTGTAGGATCTTGGATCCAATGCCTTGGTGCTCATTACGGCGTCTTTCAGTGAATGTTTTGTTAAAGAGGCAAGTTAATTCTATCGAAAGGCTCGAAGGAGTCGTTGACTATGTGTTCTTGTATTAAATGTTTCTTTCCCTCATTTAAGTTACCTTCGCCGCATCTGATTTCCTTACTCCGGTGGCGCAGATCAATCCCGGCTATCCATTTCCGAGATCCAAGGAAACTCCCGCTTGTCGGCCTTTTCTCGGTAAACTGGCCTTCTCTATTACCGGATACTAGGTTTCATCGGCGAGGTCCCCTTCCGGCGGGCAGGCATTATGAGCTGTAAGCTCGGCGCATGCCGAAAAGCCTTCGCATAGGGAAATAAATTGTCAGAACTGTCATGACCAGACTTGAGTTGTAGCTACATCGCATACTTCTTTTCCACAATGACTGACCTCATGGATGTCTGGGCTCTAACTGAGTGGGGTAAACCACTCAAAAAGATTCAGCAGCCTATTCCCGTGCCGAAGGGAACAGAAGTCTTAGTGAAGGTCACTCACGCCGGCGTTTGTCACTCGGATCTTCATACCGCAGAAGGCTTCTACGATATCGGAAAAGGGCAGCGATTCTATGTCAAAGACCGTGGTATCAAGCTACCCATTGCCCTGGGGCATGAAATCCTTGGGGAGATTGCGGCTGTTGGCCCAGATGCCGGGTCTCTCCCCATAGGATCTCCTCAGATCGTGTATCCATGGCTTGGGTGTGGATCCTGCACACGCTGTGGACAGGAGAAAGACAACCTTTGCGCATCACAAAATGGACTGGGAACTCTCCAGAATGGTGGTTTTGCCGAGTATGTGGTGGTTCCGCATTCCAAGTATCTCGTTGATCTGGGAGATCTGGATCCTGCGGTGGCTTCCACTTTTGGCTGCTCTGGAATCACCACCCTCAGCTCAGTTAGCAAGATTATGCCTTTGCCCCCGGATGAGCCAGTTCTCCTTATCGGCGCTGGAGGTCTCGGTCTTGCCGCGATTTCAGTGTTGCAATCGTTTGGGCACAACTTCATTGTGACGGCAGACATAAACGATGAGAATCTGGCCGCTGCCGCCGAAGCTGGTGCAACAAAGACCGTCAACACCTCGGGACCTTTTGCACGCGACGACATTATTGCAGCCACTAACGGACCTGTCATTGCTGTGATTGACTTCGTCAACAGCTCAGGCACTGCGAGTTTGATCAACAGCCTTGTCGCCAAGGGAGCTAAGTGGGTCCAGGTTGGTGTAATGGGAGGATCCTTAGAGTTGTCCCTGGTTGGGAATGTTTTCAAGGGCCTGTCTATTTTTTCAAACATTACTGGAAACTTAGACGAGCTGCGGACTCTGGTGCAACTGGCAAAAGAAAGAAAGCTCCGCCCTGTACCGATCGAAAAGATGCCATGGAACTCTGTGAATGAGGCCATGGCCTTGCTAAAGGCAGGAAAGGTGTCTGGTCGAGTTGTGCTTGTGAAATAGCTTCGCCAAAGTCTAGATATGTGTTTATTGAAAATAGAAAGCCAATTACATGGCAGGATGCTCTGGACTTTGAGATCGTGGCCTGATTAAATACAAAAACGTGATGATAACTTTCATCTTCAACAACCAACTCCTCTTATATAGCTGCACAACTGCTTTTAGATTAACTTTGCACTGGTGATTACTCGTTCCAATTTGATTATCTTCTTACGATAATAGCAAGCAATACAGGAGTTCAAATAACAGCAGTTTCAAACAGTGTCTCAAAGCTTCCACATGATTGCCTCCAATGTTATGACTTAACATCACCGGTTCAATCTGCCCTACTTTTCAAGCCAGAGCGTCATCGTCAAGAACCTCCGCATGGCGAGTGGTCTCTTCCCATTCAGATTGTTCAACTTTTTCACTTTCATCGGTCCATTCCTTTGCAGATAGAGCGACATCACCCATCGCGTAGTCCATCTTCTCCAGATGCCAACCACCTGTCTGTATGAATTGTTAATATCTGCCTTCCAGATAGTTCGTTCCGTCATAGAATCCTGACATACCTCAGGAAGAGCAAAAAAGAGATAAGTCGTGTGCACAACTGCCAGGGACACGAATACCAGGTAGTATTTCCAACCAATGGTCGCCGTGGCAGTGGGGAGTAGGTTCAGCCAAAGGATATCAGCCAAAAAGAAACCACTGATGGCCACTGCCGAGGCCTGGTTTCTGATATGGGTAGGGAATATCTCGGTCGCAACGGTAAATTGATTCAAATCAATCATCAAGTTGTAGCTACAAATGGCGTATTAGTTGTGTGTCCGAATTGCGAATGGGAAAAACCATACCAAACCACGTAGACATTGGTCATTGTTGTCGCAGCAGCAGCCCAGCCCTTTGTCGGCGTATTGTTATACTGTGCGATGAGCCCCGTCAAGGCTGCCAAAACGCAGGTCACCAATAAATAACCGGTCACTGGCTGAACTTTAGCTAAGCTAGATCAAGTCTCAACAGGGATATACTCACGCAAAGCTCTTCTTCTACGTAGATGGTCTGAAATCAAGCTTCCGATGCAGGCAATGACAAGGCCAACCGAGTTGTAAACCGCTGACAAGAGAAACGATTTTGTTGAGCCCAGTCCAAGTGAGCCATACGACCTGACATTGTAATTGTTGATCACTAGTGGACCAATGTTTTGACCGCCGACCATCACGAGCCATGCAAGGAGAAGTCGCTGGCGATTAACCTTCTTTGTAAACAATCTCCATTTTCCATCGGTGTCGATAGTCTCCTTCTCAATTTTTGATCTCTCTATAATCATCTCCAATTCTTGTTTGGCAAAATTATTTGCAGGGTCTTTGGGATCACGATGGAGTCGAACCAGAATCTCAAGGGCTTTGTCGTGCTGGTCATGCTGAACGAGGAATCTAGGGCTCTCTGGCACTATTACAGAGTCAGATGATTGAAGGTATTCTTTATGTGTCACGGGATGGTATACCGTAGAATAATCCTCCAAGGAGGCAAAGACCCCAAAGAATCACCACTGCGAAAGAGAAACGCCACGCGAACTCGGAACCAGGTGTAAAATAGCATCCGAATCTGAACAGAGGCCGTTCATTAACTGAACGCACATGACAAAGTGATATTCAAACTTACCCAACCCATTCCGCCGTGCAATACCCAAGGTTAATGAATACTCCATGTGCACCCCCAATCAAACCGCGGGAATGAGGAGGAGCTACTTCTGTGAAGTAGGTTGGCATAGCACCCATTGTATGACCAGCGGCTAAACCTGCTACAGCTCTTGCGAACAAGAACTATTTGTGCTGCATTAGTACATTATGAAGCTACCCAGAGAAATGATGTGCGAACCATCCCTGGTGATTGCGATGCGCATTGGAGTACTCCACCAACGACTCCGGTAGCGGCGGCGATACGGAAACCATTGACTCGTCCGAGTCGGTTGCCAGCCCATGCGGCCAGAAAGCAGCCGAAGAATCCAGTGCCAAAAAATATTCCATTTGAAGCACCGATGATATCATTAGTGTAGCTGTATCCAGGGGCTGCTGGGTTTTGCTCAAGACCGAGGGAAGAATAGAAGGTTGGTTGCCGATAGTAAAAGCGAAGACTGCAAGAGAATATCCCGTGAAAAGAGACCCAAACGATGCAAACAAGACCACCTGAAATGTTTCAGTCCTCGCTAAACTGACGACAATTGGTAAAATTCGAGTCCTGTCTTACCCTAATATTGTACCAGCTATAGGTTTCCATTTTGACCGCTCACAAGGAGTTGTGGTGGAAAATGGAGATAATAGATAGATGCGATATATTGCGAGACATGATGTGAGGTTTCTGGCCATATACGGAGCCAGGATTGACTATTTGGATAATTGGTCATCGAGAAATCGGCGTTGGCCGAAGCAAGTCGTACCGACGCCGATGCGGCGTTGATTAGACTTTCGTCGTTCTGAGACAGGAAGACTTACAACGCCACCACCCGAACTTTCAATCCAGAATTCTAAATCCATTGAGTGAAAAACTAAAAACGGTAAACTAATTTCACTACATACATCGATTTAATTGACTATTTCTGTTATTGTTACTACGTTAGACCGCCGCGAACCCTTCTTAAGGGGCAAGGTGCAGGAAGGTCCAAGGCGATTGCAAACAATTCCCCGGTCAAGGTACGACTACAATTTAATAGGTAGCTTATAATGCCCTGGCAAGAGCCTTTAGCAAATAATGGGGTACAATTCTTCCTATTCCAAGACCGCTATAGGCGAGTTGTGCCCTCCACCTACATGCCACCTCTGCCACCAGTGACCTTAAGATCGTTATTTCCGGATCCCATATAGTATGGTCAATCGTACTTACCATGATTGTCTGCAAGGCTGTTAGACGGAATTCAGCCACAGTGGAATAATCAACTCACTTGTCCGCTCACATATGAGAACAATGGAGATACCGCGGCTAGAATTGCCCGTCCGGCGTCTGTGGGCGTTCCAATCCGTCTAAGGGGAATATCCCCTACCCTATGAATAATAAGTGAAGGCCGCGCAAGCCCGAGGAAATTGGGGTGCTGACCATTTCTCTTCTTCATCATAGCCGCCTTTAAATCCCACAGCATGCTTTGTGCCGTCGGGTCGTGTCACGAATTCGCCAGTTGGCGCCTGCGTCAGTCTGGTTTTGATGGCCCCAAAAGCCACGGCTATACAAAGATGATTAGTGTCAAAAAGGTTAAGTTTTGAGCGGAAAGAATGCATACTGTTGGCCCTCACGCCATATTCTGGTCCCCATTCCTGGGCCACTGTTTTGGTCAGTCCTACCAAGCCAGCCTTAGCAAGTGCATAGCTAGCTTGGCCAGCGTTGCCATAGATTCCAGACGTAGATGATATATTGACAATTGATCTGGGCTCCCCATCTTTTACCATGAAGTAAGGTGCCGCTGCCCGAATTAGTTTGAATGGCGCGGTATTGTGGAGGGCAATGACAGTTTCTTGAAGTCGTTAATACCGTTGCGGTAGTTTTCTTAGTCCTCGGGTGGAGGAGCGACTTACCCCATTGGTTGTCCTTGATCTTGTCAATTGGATTATCCCATGCATATCCTGCATTGTTCACAATAATATGAATCTTTCCGTCACTGAATTCAACGGTCTTGCGAACTAGTTCGCTGATAAATTCATTATTGGTTACGTCTCCGGCAACGGGGATTGCAGAGCCCCCATCCAAATTGATATCCTGGGCGGTTTTCTCGGCTTTCTCTATTTTAGATTATCAGTATCACAGAGTAAAAACGGAGGAAACAAATATTACTGGCGTCCAAGTCTGCAATAACCATTTTACATCCCTCGCGCGAGAGAATTATAGCGGTCTCGGCTCCTATGCCTTGAGCTGCGCCCGTAACTATGGCAGTCTGGCCTGTAATCATAGATTAGTACGTCAATCATATGTCGTCTTTCTTACCATACCTGCCAGCATCCCCTGGGGGAAATTCAGTCTTGGACTAGGACCCATCTTTTACCGGTATACAGTGAAGTTGAGGGTGAGACTTGCGCTTTGGAAGAAAATAGGGTATATCGAAGGAACTCGCTCACAAGTTCCACAACGAAATTCATGGTCAACATTTTCGTCATGGCCGGGCGCTTCGGCTTCATTTGTGAATGTTCCAAGCTAAGCCGCTCCTTCGGCAAATGCCGAACATCCGGCAGCGGGTACATTGCCCACTTATGCGAGGATCGGGGAAGTTAGGCGGAACCATCTTCACTTAATAGGTCAGTGCGGGGTAAGATAGTTCAGTGGATTCCGGGTTGAAATTTTTTAATACCGATCGGTAATGCGGAGGTCATTCTCCGGTTTCTGCCAACCTTGCGGTGTCGGTCAGCATATTGAAGCGGTTTGGTTCTTTACTTAAAACGGTCGAATCAAAGCGACGGCTCAGCGACTCAGCGGCTTAAGGTGCATAGCATATTCAAAGTGCAGTCGAGTCATGGAGCCAATAAAGAATCTCAATAACGGAGCTGATGAAGCTCAAGAGCTTGATGTCCTTATCATCGGTGCTGGCTTCGGCGGGTGCTACAGTCTCTATAAGCTTCGTCAACTAGGACTCAATGTGCATCTTTTCGAAGCAGGCACGGGTCTTGGAGGGGTTTGGCATTGGAATACCTACCCCGGAGCTCGTGTTGACTCGGAGATTCCATACTATCAATTCTCGATGCCTGAAGTCTGGAGGAAATGGAACTGGTCCGAACGATTTCCAGGCGGAGAGGAACTCAGGGCTTATTTCAAGCACGTTGATCAAGTTTTGAATCTGTCCAAGGATATCACATACTCTGCCAATGTCATTAACGTGCTATACGATGAGTGTAGCGCGAGATGGACCGTGAAAACGGAGAATGGCCACAAAGCAGTATGCAAATATCTCATCTGTGCAACCGGCAGTTCATTCAAGCCACACTGTCCCGATTTCAAGAATTTGTCCGCATTCAAAGGGCAGATCATCCATTCAACCCGCTGGCCCACCGTTGCAAACACGGCGAACAAACGTGTCGCTATCATCGGTTCAGGCGCCACGGCTGTTCAGTGCACCCAAGAGATTGCAAAAAAGGCGCACCATTTGACCGTCTATATTCGTACCGCCAGTATCTCCTTGCCAATGTTCCAGCGGCCCCTCGGTGATCTCGAGCAGCGAGTCAACAAGTCCACTTACATACGCATGTTTGCACATTGTCGAAAGACGAAGTCGGGTCTGGGATATGACTCTCAACCGGGCTCTGTATTTGACTTGAATGACCAAGAACGGGAAGAGCTCTGGGAAGAACTATGGAATCGTGGCGGATTCAATTTCAACCAAGCCAATTATCGGGATTTCCTAGTGGACCCCAAGGCCAACAAGCTCATGTACGATTTCTGGGCCAAGAAAACGCGTCCAAGGCTCAGGAGCCCGGAGAAGGCTGCATTCCTCGTCCCTGAAACGGCCCCTTTCGCCTTTGGTACAAAACGGAGCAGTCTAGAGCAGGACTATTATGAGTGTCTCGATCAGGACAACGTTGACATTGTGAACCTAAAGGCTAATCCAATCACGGAGTTCACGGAGAATGGAATCATTTGTCAAGATGGAGTGGAGCGCGAATTCGACACAATCGTGATGGCTACAGGATTTGACGCAATGACGGGCAGCCTGACGAATATGAATATTCAGGGCAGGGACGGTGTTACCTTTAAGGACCGATGGAAAGATGGCGTTTTCACCCACCTGGGCCTTTGCAGTAGTGGATGCCCTAACATGTTCATGATCTACGGACCACAAGGCACGTTTTATTTTGAGCTTCATCAAAGAATCACCACTAACCTATCTACTAGCACCGACTGCCTTTACAAATGGGCCTGTGTTCATTGAGAGTCAAGTTGACATTGTCATTGACTTTATCAAGAAGCTTCAGGCAGAAGGTGTCAAATCCATCGAAGCTCAGCACAATGCTGAAGAAAAGTGGAAGGATGCGATCCAAGAGGTTTGCAACAAAACTTTGATGCCGCTCACTGATTCTTGGTACATGGGAGCAAATATCCCAGGCAAGAAGCGAGAACAGTTAAACTATTTGTCCGGCATTGAGCAGTATGAGGTGGAATGTCGAGCAGCTCTGGAAACCCTGGAGGGCTTCACTGTGGTCTATGATACCGGCAAACAGGCCAATGCACTGGCCAACCAAGCCTGACTATCTTTCTCCTGATATAAAGGAAGATCAAGACAGTTATATGATTTCTAGACGAATATACCATTGTCTCATATTTTGTAGCTCAAAAGGAAGAATCAAACCATCACTATTGATCCTGTTGTTATTACAAGGGAGGCTGATTGTTTTTGTTTCTGGGGGAAACGACAGGAACTTCAAGTTGATTAGAAATCAACTTGGTTTTCCATTTAAACTTTCGGGGAATTATTTCCGACAGGGTGGCTTTATTCCTGATCTGTCCCAACCTCATATCAAAATAAATCCTATATACGGGCACGCGCTGCGGGCGCCAGGTTCCCCCCGCCTTGCGACTCTCAATTGCTTGATCTCCTTTTTCAAATTCCGCATTCCACCCCGACATTCTTTTGTTACTCATTCTCCTTACTGTAAGATTGAGTTCCCCTCTCTGTATACTCATTTATTGGAAATCCTCTGAGCCAAGCATCAAACCACCCAGTCTCTGGGTAACACCTCCGTGGCCCTCATGAGGTTCACGGATGCATGCCACTCCAAGCTGTTGCCTACGGCAACGTACACAATCACGCCACGTTGACAGAGATCCACGAATTGGCGAGAAGATCGCCGGAGTCTTCTGCATGGCTGTCTGGAGAGTCACACACCGCTTCTCCTCCTCAGATGATACTGTTGTGATATGAGGCTGGTGCAGATCAGGAACAAAGCCGCACCACCGGAAATAATTCCCGAGGTGTCTATGCAAGGAACCAAGTTGATTGAAAATAAACTTGATCTTCTCGTTCTATATATAGCCTCTCTCAATACCTCTGATATAATCAATTTACTTTTCCTCTGACCTACAACAGGTTACAAGCCCGGGAGCAAACTCTCAGGTGCCGTCTCTACTCATCTGAGAATCATCATTACCATCTTGAGAATATATATCTACCCCGCTTTCGCAACCATCACCATGTCGGCTCTGGTCCAAAACTCGCCTGATCGAGCCGTCACAGCTATCGAGCTTCTGACAGGAAGCGACAACTTCGCGACTTGGAAACGTCTCATGACCTCCTACCTCAAAGCCAGGCAGGTTTGGGACGTCGTGTCGGGCGACCTCCAGCGTCCCAACTGCCTATTCAAGTACGCCAAATAAATTACGGCGGACATCTATCCCTTGATGGAACCGCACCTCAACAGAGCAGTGAGACAGCGAGCTATTGAGGCGCGCCTCGAAGTGGAGGTCAAAGCGTTCGAGCGCTTCCGTAAATGGTCGCGTCGTGAAGCCGAGGCCTACTACACCATCTTCCGGTACCTGCCCCCCATATCAGTATTCATATCGCGGTACTGGAGACGTCCCGTAACCTCTGGAATAAACTTGAAGAACAGTACCGGCGAATAGAGCTCGCCACATTTTGCGAACTGTTCGCCTAGCTTCGCGAAACAACCGGCGATCGTTGGGCCAGTGTACGCGAGTTTATTGATTGTATACAGTTGCTTGTATATTGATTGAATGCTATCGCCCTAGTATCGATTAGAGATAAGGCTTATATTATGCTCCTGCTGACATAGATTGGACCGGAATATACCCTGATTGTGGATACTATCTAGAATAACAAGGATCCAGTGATCCGACTACAATCGGAAACCGTCTAACTAATATAGAATAGATAGTTCGGAGAAAAGAGTATTTAGCACCCCTACAGGGAGTGTCTGGCCCGTCCGTCAATATAGTGCAGAAGACTGCCAGAAAATACAACTACTGCAAGGAGCGAAGCTATATAGTCGAGCAATGCTAGAAGAAACAGCGAGAAGTACAGCCGTCCAGGGACTATGCCCTGAAGGCTGAACGGAGTATTTCCGGCTAACCAAGAAACAATTTGCAAAGTATACTACTAAACCATATAGAAGATCGGCAGAGCCCGCCGGCTTCTAAGAGACCAAGGATCAATATTGTAAGGGCGAGGGTAACGACCATTTATACCCACGCACCGCAACCCCGATGGATCCTGGACTCAGCCACTACCAGCCACATCTGCTAGGACCGGAGCTACTTCAGTAGCCTGCGGCCCTACCGCGAGATATTGGACACAACTAGCGATCCAGTGGAAGCCGAAGGGATTAGTACAGTGAAGCTCACACTCCGGGGGAAGTTCAACCAACCTCTACTGTTGAAGAATATATACTTCGCGCCACGCGTCGGGATAAACCTGATCAGGGTGCCGAGGCTGTTACGAGACCGCTACTCGGTAGTGGCGTACCCGCAGAATGTCTCTGTGCAACGCCGAGGACGGACGGTGGGGACCGCCTACTACGGAGAAGAGGATCTGTTGATTCTGCGGTGTTATATGAGTAAGAGATCTCGAGAGCGAGTCCAACTAGCGAGGACGCTGGCGACCCATGACCATGAAGATTCCCTGGAACCGCAGGCGGTAGCCATGGACGCCGACGCTCCTCGGGAGTTAATTGACGCAGAATGCCCAACGTCAACCTCTGAACTCGGTGGTGAAACTGTGATACTTGAAGAAGATGCGTGCAGAGGAGTGGACCAGGCGTCCGAAGTGCTGTGTAGACATTGACATTTCCTGCCCGCGGGAAAAAAGCTCGACCCTTTTCCCGTCCCGCGCTACCTGCGGGCAGGAAATCCAAAACCCTTCCTGCCCGCAGGAATTCCTGTCCTGCCTGCGGGTTTCCCGCGCTAGTGGTTGACACCTTATTTGGCCTTGCTCTGGCCTGATTTTGCCTAATTCTGCCTGATCCTGCCTTGACTTCTTGCATAAATTGCTGATTCATCTCTATTACTTACAACTTGTTTTAGTCCGAACGCTTATAACTCCCACTTTTTCCCCTCTTCCACAATGTATTTTTATGATATCACTTTGTCCATAGAATATTTAATATCTATTTTATTACCTGTATAAGTAAAAAGAGTAATTAATATCCGTCTAAAGGGTGGGCGTTAGAATTTGCGTGGCAAAACTAGAAAATATATATTTCACTGTACGTACTAACCACCACTTCTAACTGGAGATGCTTCTTTTATTTTTTATTCACCTAAACCACGTATATAAGCTTTTATTTTTTACTATATATTTTCTATACCCTCTTTTACCTATATTTACATTTTAAGCGCCTATGCCTTAATATTGCGTGTATAGTCAAGGGAAATATGCCAAATTGTCGATGGACAGAAGAGAAAATGAACTCCGCGGAATAGAGAGGGTGGGTTTAGACCAATAGGATTAGACGGATTGATCCACTTTTAGATACTTTGTTTTTAATTGATCTATCATATTAGGCTTCGCCTTAGGCAGAAGGCGTTTCGCCTATTTTTTGACGATTTTTTTCTCCTCACTTCGCCCTCACTTTCGTGTCAGTTTCGCGTCATTATGGCACTCCCCTCATTATCATTTGCTGCATCTATCTATAGTGATAATACTGACCCCCTTCTATCTGATTGTTTTTCCGTCCTACCCTCTAACGTCCCTGAAAGCTACTCTACCGCGCTAGTTGTGTTAAGCCTACTACTACCTTCTCTTCAGCGTGTCGGAGGTCGGAGGAAAGAGTGGGCACTTTGGTCTGAAATGACTAAGACCGAATTCATTGAATGGTGGCTTACTACGCAATACGCGACTACTTTGCCTAATCCAGGGCAAGTCCATTGGGATTAGACCTGGCACTCACCCGCCCCGCGGGTCCAATATCAAGAACCGTCACCCGACCCGCGTCGGGTAAGGGTCGAACCTCACAGACCCGGACCCGAGACGGGTTGGGTGGAGGATCTCTTCGGGTCACCCGCGACGGGTCTAACATACCCGCATATACATAATTTCTTCGCGCCTTCCCTAGTTCGGACGCACAAAATTGATGATTCAGCTAATTAAAATACTGTTATTTACGCCTGTTCTGGTATCTATTTCTATTCTTTCTGAATCGTACACTAATATCTACGAAATTTAAAGAAATTTGACTGTAAATAAATAACTCATACGTCGTCACCCTAGTGTTCTGAATTTTGACTTGAATTACGTAGTGGGTGGCTAGTTTTTAAGTGGGTTGTGGAAAGTTGAGAGTTTCGTTGCGGAAATATATATTTAAGGTAGAGTGAAAGTGCTATATTTGTACGACAGTAAATGTATATTTTTCTTTCAACACCAAAAATGCTTTAAATTATAAGCTTCCTTCGGTTATTAAATTGCTAGAGTCTTATATAGATAATTACTAATTTAGATTTCTCGTAGGTGTTCTAGTCATTGTACAAAATAAGTTTAAAGATCTGGATTGTTGGACTTGGAGATTTCTATCGCAAAATTTAAGACCACATGACTAGGGGGTCGGGTCTTAAGGGGCGGGTCTTACGGGTCACCCGCGGGTGACCCGTAGGGACACCCGAAGGACCCGATACGTGAACTAATCAGACGAGAGAATTTTAGCCAAAGTGGGGATAAGTTGATATATCAAACGCGTGTCTTCGCGCGACTAGGGTAAACGGCTTCCCCCTGTACGATACGATTGCTTTTATTTCGTCTAAAACCTCTGTAAGTCCTTTTGTTCCTCCTCTCCACAACCTATTAATCTACTATGTCTCAGACCTCTAACGTATACCCATCCTCGGTGATCGAGGGGGTTAGAATAGATGAGTTACAATACCTTATCCCGGACGACACCACGTTCACAAGCCCATTGCTATCAAGCCAGCCTACCTTCGATACGACACTAAATACTCCACGGAGAGCACCTCTAGCGCCTGAAAGCCTTACACGAATCAGACCCGACCGTGTGAACGAATTCCTCTTGTACGAAGACAAAATGAGTAAGGAGTTCGTGACGTGGTGGCTCCAAACAGACTTCGGAAGGAACAAGCGGATTAATTGGGACGGAAAGCATCACGCAAGTTGCTGGGAGAGCTTTGAGCAAGTGGCTAATGCTAAAGATGGAAAGCCTAGCGTGATATGTACGAGATGCCGGAAGGTTCTTGACCATCCAGCTACCGGAAATATTGGCACCTCATCGATGAATAAACATCTTAAAGGGCCACAATGTCAGAAGGGAACAGGCAAGCCAAGCATCCATAAGCTACTCGTACAAGCTGTACGTATAATCTATATTATCTCTTGGCTTTACACTAATCAATTATTAACCTACTAGGGTCACCGAGCGCCTACCCAAGCGTTTGATCAGAACACTTGGGAACAGAAGCTTCTAAATCTCGTTACCGTGTCGCATTTACCTTTCCTTTTCCTCGAGCACCAAGAGTTCTATGATCTTATCTCGTACGCGCGACTAGCTCCGATGACACCGACTATTCCTTCTCGGAAGGTAATACGTACGAGGCTCCATCAATTTGTTACCGAAAACCAAAAAACCACCCTCCAAAGCCTACCCCTAGGTGCAAAGCTATCTCTAGCACTTGATTGCTGGACGTCGCCGTTCCAACAAGCATTTATGGCGATCACAGCTTACTTCCTAGATCGGAACTGGGAGTATCGCGAGGTCCTTCTTGGCTTTGAACCACTTTCTGGTACGCATTCTGGCACTAACCTTGGCGAGGTTGTCGTACGGATTCTCCGTCAATATGATATCATCGATCGCGTCCTCGCGGTAACTACTGATAATGCGTCGAATAATACGACGCTTGTCGCTGTAGTGAATGACACAATCAAGGCTCTTCAGCTTAACACAGATTCAACAATCATTCAAGTGCCTTGTATCGCACATATTATTCAAATCAGCCTTACCGATCTACTCGGAAAGATGAAAGCAACTCCAAAAAATGACACCGCAGAACTAGAGTGGAAAGAGGATCGCGTACGAGGGCTACGCGCTCGACAACAAAAGCGAGAGATCGCTGACACATTACACAAGGTTAGTTTCTTAATTAAACCCTATAATGATTGAATCTTTATACTTATTATCTATATATGAATTTCTAGATTCGCTGTCTTGCTATTTATATCAACGCAAGCCCGCAGCGTCGCGAAGCCTTCTATAACCTTCAGCCCGATGAGCCAAAGCTTGTGCCTATCCAGGACGTACGGACACGATGGAACTCGACGTATCTTATGCTTCGCCGGGCTAAGAGACTCCAAGCCACTTTCGATACCTTTTGCTCGCAGTACGACCAGCCTCATTTTGCACTTAGCGCAGAAGAGTGGCGACAAATCGACTATCTCCTGTTTATCCTACAGCCCTTCTATAAATACACGACTGTTGTTTGTACGACTAAAGACTCAAGTATTCACTTAGTCTTTAGTTTCTACAATAAGCTTTTTGATCATCTTGAAAAGGCTATCCGTCAACTCCGGCGAAAGAAGGTTGCGTGGAAGCAGCTTATGCTTTCTTCGCTTGAAGCGGCGCAAGAGAAGCTATCAAAATACTACGGTATGACAGATAGTGTGAAAGGCGACCATTATGCTATCGGTACGATCTTAGCGCCCGCGAATAAGCTACAGTTCTTTTCAACAAAGGATTGGGAGTCGGACGACCCAGAAAAGGACTGGAAAAGAATTTACCGTAAGAGTCTTGAGTCTATCTTTAAGTCGTACGACGAGCGTCTTCCGCGAGATAGGCTACGATTAGATGGCCAGCTATCGATGACGATGACTGACGCGGATTTGATATTTGAAGACTCACAACAATCACTACCTCCGCAACATGACGAGCTCACAAGATATCTTGAAAGTCGTACGTTCTTCCTTCTTTCTTACTAAACCACACTAACTCTTCCTTTTAGCAACCGTACGAGGCTCCCCTCGGATATTCTGGAAAGAGCATGAACGCGAGTTTCCCGTACTTGCAAGCCTTGCGCGGGATATAATGTCGATTCCAGCAACTGGAGCAGGGGTAGAACGCCTCTTTAATTCCGCCCGGGATATCTGTCATTATCGACGAGGCTCGCTACAGCCAAAGACAATCCGGGATATTATGCTCTGGATGTGTACGACAAGATTTGACCTCCAAGAGCAGAAGCGGCTTCTACTACAAGAGTATCTCTCGCATCAAGAGATCGCAGCGATGACTGAGGCTAATGAAACCCGGGACGAATCCTTTGAACCGATCAGTGATACCGAAGAGGATGACATACAGCCCCAGGATAGGGAGTCCCTTGCACAGTCTTGTACGACGACAGTTGGTCTTGAAGGGATAGAGGCTATAGATCATGATGAGGACGATGACGACGATGCTAACCTCCCTCTACCTGATACCCAACAGCGTGTATCTAGTAGAAAGCGTAAGCGCTCAAAGCTACTTGATGGCTACGTCCTTGGGTCTCAGTGATTAGTTATTTCTGTATATTAACCAGATTGTACGATGTTTTTGTCTAAAACCAAAACCAATGCCATAGCTAAATAAGGGGAACTTCTGACGGCTGTCAAAAACTAGTGCTATAGGTAAATAATGCTATAATTCTGACGGCCGTCATAATTGACGGCCGTTGGAAAATTACAAATGAATACACAGAAAAAACCCCTAAATCTGTATAATTTATGCAGAAACGAGCAAGTCACGTTTCCTATCTGTTTGTCCTGTTTGTGGACCCGACGGGTCACCCGCGGGTGACCCGAGACGGGTCGGACACCTCTATGACCCGACCTTCGGGTCCAGAAGTCAGACCCTTACCCACCCGCGGGGCGGGTCGGGTGAAGGACCCGCGGGGTCACCCGCGGGTGAGTGCCAGGTCTA
>JAXQJQ010000064.1:0-96397 GCA_037042055.1 Penicillium sp. S103-07
CTTTACAGGCCTAACTACTATAGTAAAACTAATTATAATTACTATTATAATTAATTAGAAAGGGAATACTAGCGCTCTAAATAATAAATTTTAGAAATTACTATATCTATCTTATCTAAGAAGTTAGGTCTATTTATTATAGATAATTTTATTAAAATTTAATAAAGGTTATAATCATATAATTTTTCAAAAGGAAGTATGAATATAAGTTTCTACTACTTTTAACATTTTTTATAATACCCTATCTGCTTTTATAATTGGTATTGATATTAAAACTTTTTTTAATTATATTCGGAGTATTTACTATTATTAACAAACAAGGAAAAATAATGTATAATATATAATTAGATAGCTAATGCTCTATATATTAATATTCAATATTAAGTAAAGAAAGATATATTGTATAAAAGAGCTTATTTTAGCTAGAGAAACTACGATTATAGACTAAGAAAGAGACTTTCTATTCGCCTTTTCTTCTCTTAATGTAATTAATAATTATAAGTTATAAAAGATAAGATAATCAATAAGCTACTACTTAAGTGGCTAGCCACTTAAAGTAAGATAGAAAAAAACCTATATAGTAGAAGCATATACCCTTAAAATAATAAAGGTGATAAACTAGAAAAAGTGAAAAAGGAAATTACTAAACATAATAAAAAGCTTTAAGATTAATAACTACTCTATATAATAAACTAATGTACTAAATAGATTAAATATTTATTAATTATTAAACCTTTTTTATAACCCCTATAGGTAGAACTATATACTATAATATAGGCCTCTACTATTTATTTTCTGTGACCCCGCTTAGTATAGCACAAAGATAAGAAGCCTCTTAGCTAGTTACTAGGGTTACTAGCGATTAGTCTAAATACACCTCGTATCCAGTGCTATTATCTAGATATTAATGAGCTCTTCACTCGTATTTCTAGTGGCCTACCGAACCACATAGAATACGGAGGTGGTACTAACAAAGTTAAACTGAATTTCCTAGAGCGTGCGTTATTTACCGCGGCTATACTGCTACACTACTGCAGCGTATGCGGACTGTTTCCTGCTGGCCAGGTTATTAGCTTAATTATCAGTATGGATTATTTTTCTACTAGTAAAAATACAAGATGGATATATAGTAGTGGGATAAATTTGAATTGAATTGAATCATCCTATACGGAATTGTCAGCCAAATGGCCGGCAGGGCACCGTATGGCAGCCAGGACAACTATATCATATGATTTGCTCTAAGCCTTCCTGAATTTAATACTCCATCTCTTGCTTCAAAACTCTCTTTTCGCGACGGACCGTATCTCCGCGTCTCCTACTTCGCCCCTAATCTTTTCTCACCCACCCTCGGAGTCCGGACCGACGCCGAGGCACCTATCTAAACCAACCATACCGTTAACGCCATAAAGGTATATGAATAAGCTAAAGACATAAAATTATATGTATTAAAAGCACGCCAAAAGAGGCTGAATCTCGAGGGTATCATTATACAATTGTAGAGTGAGCGAGGCTATCATTTGATTCATTACCCACGAATCTACGGCCTACTATCCTGGGTGTCAACGCAAAATTGTAAGCGGGACTATGTGATGTTTGGAAGCCAGTCTTTAGAGTATTGCCAAGTATCCAAGTATCCAGATTCCCGAGTATGGTATAAAGGCATATCCTTTATCAAAGTCGTTGGTCTACATAATTAGTCAGTGAGTAGTATTAGCAGGACAAGAATAGCCTGGCGTCTTACCCTTGCCAGCGTGGCCATTCCTTAAATTCCCATAAAAACCGAGGAATGGTAAGGGCAAAATCATATTGTAGTAACCTGCGGCTAAGTCGAGCCAGACTAAACGATGCCGGAAAAAGCGGGGCTTTTCACCTGACATTTGTCGCGCGGATCTCAATTGGTTTATCGTCATCACCACTGCCGACTAACACCGCAAAACCAAACCGACAATATGCCCGCAAACAGCACTGATGACCTTGATATTGCAAAGGTAAGTAAACATTTCATTGATATCCCACAATTTACCATTCCCTCCTCCCCTCGTCCGCACACGCCACCAACTCACGCGGTAGGCAGAAGTGCCGTATCGTGAACTCGGCCACCCCCTGGACTTACAAGTTCCTACACAGAAACTAACTATATGTGACAGACATTGGCAGATATTGCAAAGTACATTCCATGAACCGTAAAGGCTATTTCGCTATCTGACATCATAACAGGGGGGAGACCACCGCATCAGCCCTGGAGGACCATCTCAACGCCCTGGAGGGCAAAGTTGACGAGCTACTCGCGATATTCGAGAGTCAATCTCCACCCCGAGAGGTTGTAATAACCCAGAACCAAGAGCAGAACAAAGAGCAGGGAGTTGAGGTCAAACCGGAGGAGCGGAGACCTTGAATAGCCCGTCCATGTCAAACTGGCCGTCGGCGCCCTTCTCAATCACGCCAACCTCCGTAATGACTCCATCTATCAGAGCCGACGGAGTGATATCGAATGCAGGGTTCCAGACACTGATCCCCGGTGCAGCAATGCGAACAGTATCCAATACCACCCCCTCGTCGGTATAGGCTCCTTCTCGAGGGCCCTTTATGCTGGTTACTTCGGATGCTGCGCGTTGCTCGATGACAATGTCCTTTCCTGACTTTGTCGCCAAGTCGATAGTTGTGAGGGGGGCCGCGACAAGGAATTTGACCCCGTGATGCTTTGCTAGGACCGCCAGTGCATATGTGCCGATCTTATTGGCAGTGTCTCCGTTGGCTGCCACCCTGTCTGCTCCCACCACGATAGCATTCACTCCCACACTGGGGTTTGCAAGCAATGCTGCTGCCATCGAATCCGTGATCAGCGTAGCGGGAATCTTATCATGAACCAATTCAAAGGCAGTCAGGCGAGAACCTTGGTTGTAGGGCCTCGTTTCGGTGCAATAGGCATGTCGTAGAGAATTCTTTGACGCCAGCGATCGGATCACTCCTAAGGCTGTACCGTAGCCAGAAGTGGCAAGGGAGCTACTTTCTATCAGCGTGGGTCCTAGTTTTAATCCTGATCCCATTGACCTTACCCGGTGTTGCAGTGCGTCAGGACAGCGACATTTGAGGCCCCGGGCCTTGTTGCGTTGTCCATGATCCACTCCGCGCCATTGTGTCCAATCCTCTGGTTATCATCCAAATCCTTCACCATCATCGCCTCCGCGGCCTGGATAAAAGCCGCAACAACAACATGTCCATCGGCTCCTGGTTGGTTCGCCCGAGCCTCCACGAGAGATCCCAGCTTGCGAGCGGCATCACTTAGGTTCACTGCGGTGGGTCTGCTTGTTACCAGATACTCCAGTTGTTTCGCGATATAGGCTCGCGTCTCTTCAGCTGTCCTGGGGACCTTGCCCTCAGTTTCCAGAGAATGCAGCTCCGAGGCAAGCGCAAGCATTGCCACGATGGCAATGGCTGGCGCGCCTCGAACTTTCATGTCCTTGATTGCATGCCAGCCCTCCTCTGCAGAACGAATGGGAATATAATTCTCAACAAAAGGCAGTTGCAACTGGTCCAAGATCTCCAGGTGACCCTGGCTGTACTTGATTGCCTGCAACATCCTCACGAAAGTGGGGGAAAAAGAGGGGTGAATTGTGACCTCGGACATTTTTTCTGGATGCAGCCCCGCCATTATCAGGCTTACCTAACTTGCCCCCTCAGTGGGGTGTTTAGTACATACCTTGCTACATAGCAACCTAGATATCATTCCAGGACTGAGTCGGACACACAGAAAGCATATTTTGAATTTGCGCTTGTGACGGGCCTTTTGACTACATGATATTACGATGCCTGTATCTGAAGTGAGCCGACCGATTATCAGGGACACGAATCGACATCGTGTTGTATATTCAGGATCGAATGACACTACGCTGTGACTTCATAGGCTTACCGTACAAATGACATGACTTTGATCTCACGATCTACAGTGAAAACAGAATCAACACAGTGCGGAGGCTAGGTGGGACGGTAGCAAATGCAGAGAGCTTCCAAGTAGTGTTTCCTTTCCCCCTTTTTTTAGACCGCACTCCTGTAACCGATAACTAAGCCTTGAATAACACAATGGACCGGGAATGACCTTGGGTAAAAAGCAGGAACAGGATCGTTCGGATCATCGTTCACGAACCCTTCTCGCACGTCGGGAAGGGTGTGGAAGATAGAATCATATCAGCTTGCCGAGATGTAAAGTACTGGGTCGGTTGTTAGTAGGTGGTATATCAGCGCATGATTTAGAGACGAACCATTGTTTCCTCGGACAAAGGCATCGCCATAGCTGCGTCGAAGTTTTCCGTTCACAAACTCCTCGGTTTTCTCGAGGGCGATGTTCATGTAGCCATCAACCGACTGCAGCTCACCTAGGAAGATATTAGCAAGCGAGTCGGGAAAAGGTCAAGAGGCATAGTACCTTTGTAAACCACACCGGAGTTCAGCTTCACGATCACCGGAGCTCCAATAATCTCGCCGAGGAAGGCCGACGGGTCTTTTCCTTCTGAGGATGAACCGTTCTCCATGATGCTGTCCGAACTCACGGGGCAAACCTAAGGAACAGGGCTTATGGTCATCGACAGTTTCGGTAAAGAGGTTGACAGCGGAGCGCGAGTATCATACCTGTGCGGAATGGGAGGTCTGAGGGACGGTGATCTGCGTGTGTGCTTAACCCTGCTGATAGGAGCCCGAAAGCGGTGAAGGCACATCCGGTTGGCAAGTCCGAGACAGCTTCCTTTCTTTTCGTTTTGACTTCATGCCAAAACCCGACACACTCGATACCTGCATGACAACCAGTCTTTACAATGCGGTCATTTTTTAAAAAGCCCGCGTGGGCCGCCAATACAGGGGATACAGGATCGGAATTCTACCGGCGGTCAGAACAAACATATGGCGACATCGTGGCAGCAAATCGAGAGGCACACAAAAAGTCAAAGATTACATCGGACAGGCTCGAACATATCGAAGAACCCATTATTGGGGCAGATGGAAGACAATTGAAGCGGCCTCGTCTTTCGAACGAGACAGGGGATACGGATGCAGATGCTGCGGATACAAGTCAACACGCCCAAAAAACCGAGATAGAAAAACATCGCAAGCCTCGCACGTCACCAGGAGACCGTCGAGTCCGGCCAGAAGAGGATATTTGTGACCCCAAGGATGAAACGTCGAGCACCAATTGCGACCGCTCCCTCCACGGTCGGCGTAAGGATGGTCTTCCCACTGTCCTCCCGAATAACTCCGTGTCCCCCAAACTCTTTTCTCGCCTGCCATCCCAGAACGTGGATCCCGAATGCGGCGACGCAACCCACGAAGTCTTACCACGCCATTCTAGTGCAGGACCTACCCCTCGGTCCGCGCAACCCTCAACCTCACCCAAGGATGACCCGATAGTTCAAATTCTCATAACCTCACAAATTCCAAATACGAAACCTTTGCTTGTTCATCGAAAAATGTCTCAAGGTCTGAGGGATGTTCGGCTCGAATGGTGCAAGCGCCAAGGAATTACTAAAGAAACACAGTCCTCCGTCTACCTCACATGGCGAGGTCGACGCCTGTTCGATGTCACAACCTGCAGAAGCCTAGGGATCAAATTGGAGAGTAAGCTGACACTCTCGGACTTGGATGATGACGCTGTCGCAGGTCCAAGGGAGTTGCGTATACACATGGAAGCCGTCACCGATGACCCACTCCTCCTGAACCGGCCAGGCCTCTCACCCGATGAGTCTAAAGCGTCGTCGGCTCCTCCGAGCTCCGGAAATGACCAGAATGAGCCAATGAAGTTGATTCTCAGGAGCCCCGGACTGAATGACTTCAAAATAAAAGCAAGATCGGAAACACTGGTATCCAAGCTTATTTCAGCATTTCGCGACAGACAGAATATTCCTGCTGACCAAGACGTGTCACTACTATTCGACGGAGACCGAATGGATCCTGATACTTGTCTTCGTGACCATGACATCGCAGATCTAGACCTGGTGGATGTCCAGATCAAACCACGGGTCTAGGCGTGCGTGCAGCCTATGGGCCGCGGTGTATTCGTAGGCGTCTGCACCTAGCCCAATCCCTCCCCTATATGTGAATATGAGATTGATCAAAGAGAAAACCTGCAGTTGTGGTGAGATTTTTAGACAGCCTCCGAGCATGACAGGAGGGGGGGTAGGCGACGAACGCTACCCCACATCTTCCACCTTTGTTTCTTGTGTCCATTTTGTGAACAGAGTACTCGACAATATCATAAGGTAGCACAGCGGCAGGACTATGATATTAGTGGTGTGGTGGAGCGTAGCCTGCCTTATCGATAAGACGGTCACATGACAGCGGGGGCATTCTTTTTTTTTTGGCTATCGCATGGCATTTCTTTTGTACCACAACTCAAGACTTCTCCGGCCTCAAAGCTACGGTGTACGATTGGTTGAAAATACAAAATACAATTGGGACACGACTATCGAATCGAGTCTTCCCCACGTCGAGTCACTTTGCCGAGGTCGAAAACCAAAAATATGAAAGTCATTACGGCCAATTTTGTGACCTGCTCGGTCAAGGAATGCAAGACATCGCCGAGCTCATTTCCACTTCACTTCCACGATGCCGAACTAGAAATGCAAGAGTTGGATTTCCAGCCAGAGTTTATCCGCAACGTCCTCCCCCGCATTGACTGGGAAGGTCTTCGTGTCACTGCAAATGAGGTACCGATCCAGCAGATACACGCATGGGGAACCAAGCTGACTTAAGGGGGTATAGCTAGGATTTCCAAGTCTTCCAGAAACGAAACCAGAAGGCGAGGCACTCCATGATGAACAGACACTGAAGGATTTGCACCGACTGTTATTGGAGACCCAGGTGGTGGAAGGCAGGTTGGTTTGTGGCAACTGCAGCCATGAATATGTGATCAAGGAGGGAATTGCGAATTTTCTGCTTCCAAGTCATTTGGGTAGGTTATACCCCCCGAGTACCCCTCATTCAATTTATCACGACCGATGCTCATCCTCGTCTCTTGCAGTTTGAGAGTACTTTGATACAAGCCAAATCCGCCTCACTGATACCCCAAAGCGAGAGGCCAGCCGTCCGCTATATCATCCGTAGAAACAGCCCGATCTACTTGGTCGAATCATAAACAGCGAGGTCCCAAGGGAGAAAGACGGGTCACGCACAATACACGATTACTTCGACTATGAAAAGGTCAAGGAGAAAGGTTACGTGGCGCTCGCGGGCCCCTCCAACGCCGGCTTCTTGAAACCCTGGAATTTTGTATTGTACATGGAGGCTGTAGCGCTTCAAATCACGATTTCCATTAGTACAGGTCTTGATGCTCCCACCTCCCGAAACGCCCAACCCGATTAACGCCGCGCAGAAGAGACTCCAAGAAGCTGCTCGTGGCAGCAGAACTTTAATTGAGAAATCCTTTGCAGCCAATCGAACCACAGAGGCAGGGGATGCGGTCATCGCTGTCCCATTCTCTTTCAAATTTGTAATCGTACGTGAGCTCCTCGTCTGTGGAATTCGTCAATATGCATTTGAGCCCCAGGATCTGCACCATCACGTACCTCTTTCAATGTCCCTGAGGGCGTAAATCACGATGCGTTTGCTGCCATCTACCTTGATGATCTTGGCGGTACAGTTGGGTGTGCAACTGTGGTTGATAAACCGTGCAATGCCACCCCTCTTCGTGGCGTCGATCACGGTGTTTTCATCAATTCGGAACAGATAGCTGCTACCAATGCCACTCTTGAGGT
The DNA here is from genome assembly GCA_037042055.1 of Penicillium sp. S103-07. NCBI lineage: Eukaryota > Fungi > Ascomycota > Eurotiomycetes > Eurotiales > Aspergillaceae > Penicillium > Penicillium sp. S103-07. Next base: position 7,740 of record JAXQJQ010000064.1, read on the forward strand.
ACCGTCTTTCTCGCATGTCGGCAACCTGCTGGCGTACTTTCTCGCCAACGTATTCGATAATCATGTCATTGGCAGTAATATTCTCTTCGGCGTATAGTCCCCAATTGTGAATGGCAGACCGCGCAAACCGGACGGGTTTCTTTCTCTTCTTGAGTTGATTGAACCTAAGCGCATCGCCCTCTCCACTAGACGTTGGAAGAGCTTGCTTCTGTGCATTGATGTCGGCGATGAGCCGCCGGTTGTTGACCCGAGTTGATCGTGAAGTCGACTTGGATATGGTCTTTGCAGCAGCAATTCTTGCAGCCTCGGCAGCAGCCGCCTGGGGATCATCCTTGGCTTTGGCCTCACGTTCCTCGCGAGCTTTCTGGACCTTGATCCGATGAGGCAGGTATTTAGACTTTTCAGAATTGAGAATCCTCTTTCGTCCCTCGGTTCGTGCAGCGCCCGAGATATTGGATACGTAGTAGCCAGTGATACCAATCGCGTCGTGCGTCGGTCCTCTCGCCTCCATTTTCATTTGATTTAGAGCTTTGATCTCCTTTTGCCGCCATGCCCATGCAGCAATGTTACCAACAACGGACGCAGCCTGCTCGATTAGAATCTCCCGCAGGTAGTGCATATCTTCGTCATCCTTGACCAGGTGTTGCCAACCATCCAAGTCCAGGATGATGGTTTCGTCGTCCTCCACAGTCGCACGCGGCTTATCCGTGGACACTCCCCAGTCGATCTCTGTTTTGTGCGCCTCGGTCCCAGGCTTCCGCGGTTCACCAAAGGAGAGATCGTCTGGCAGGGAGTCTTTTGTCAAAGTCAGGTCAGGCTCCTGCCCTCCCCTCAATTCGTTTGTCGCTTCCTCTTTGCCAAGTCTAGCATCAACGGTCGACAAAGTTTCAGGTTGTTCCCCGCCCGCCTCTTCGGCGGGCTCGGCTCCGAAGAGCTCATCATCCTGCCTCTGCCTCTTCCGAGAGTCCAGTTCACCAGTCAAGCGCTTTCTCTTGCCAGATCGGGGGGACACGCTTTCAACATCACGGACAAGACCGTCGGCCTTCTTCTCGTCTGCAACCTGGGTGCCACGTTCCTCATCGGATCCCAATATGTCTGACTGATATTCCTCGTCTTGATCGGACTCCGATGACTCGGAACTTGGGCGACTTGGTGGGCGGCTGCTTCTCTCTTCGGTAACGGGAGTTCGTTGTTCGTCATCTGAATCCTCGTCATCGTGCAATTGCTGCAAGCGATGGTAGAGGGGGCGAACCTCTCTTTTTCGTGATGGTTGGCGACGTCGCTCGTCCACAAAGGCTGCCCCCGCGCGATCCAGTCCGTGAGCTTTGCGGATGCGTGGAAGCGCAAGGATGTTGAGATTAGAGGACCGAAGCGGATCTAGACCGTTGGAAAGTCCAGAGCGAGAATCCGGCGTGCCCAGTGAGCTGTCTGTCTCGATTCGAAACGTGGACCGTCTGGTACCCTCGGGACCGGGAATCCCTAATCGTTCCCGCCTGTCCGCATGCTTGCTCGGGTCAAGGTAGTCGTACAGAGCGGGCGCGGCAATTCGAGACTTCACATCCTCGAGCAGCTTGTCTCTCAGGTCACGAATAATGATGGATAACACCTCACGGCAAGGATCCAAGTCAATTGCGCGCTGTTTCTTTTCCTCTTCGACATCCAGCTCAGCCTCTTTTCTCACCCTCTCCTGCTGGGCCTTCTCCCGTTGCTCCGCTCGCAGACGCTCAGGGCTCGGACTGCGCACGTAGTTGGGATTCCCGTAGGGCTGGCACTCCATATTCATGATATAGGTGAAGAGTGGTTGCATATGGCACAGTCGGTAGCATCGTTCCGTTTCCTCCTCACCTCGCCTAGAATTCTCGAAAATGATGTAGTAGCCCGTGTTGTCACAACGAATCGTTTTGTAGCCGAATAACTTGAGTCTTTTCCGGAGATGCGGGATTGTCGTACCGAGCACCGGCACATAGCAATGGGCGATGAAGATGTAGGGATCACGCTTGATTTGACTCAGGATGGGCGTCTCCTCGACCAACGACTGTACGGACGGCGACCGAAGATTTGCTCGAGGTCCCTCCGGAACGACGAGTCCAGGTCGTAGGGCCGATCTTCCTGAGGGGCCTTTGGGCGCAGTGGGGGGTGGTTCATTTCTTTTCGATTGAAGATCCGGCTTGGACTCCGCAGCGGCTGCGACGGCCTTGGAGGCCACCCTCTGAGACTCGATCGCTCTTGAGGCCATTCGTTCGGATACGACTCCGTCGCGATCCAGTTCCACTCTGATCCTGCGGGTTCCGATGCGCTGCTCTTTCCTGCACTCGAAATAGGCTCGTCTGGCAGCGGTGGGTGCCGAGACTGGACCAGTTCCACGAAACGAGGCGCTGTCTTTGTATTTTACCGAGCAGATACCAAGAAAACGGCCCGTAATGGGATCAGTACGGTTATTCATTTCTGATATATCACCGAAGCTGGAGAAAAGAGCACTGATGGGGGCGATCGGGGTGAGGGGATCAAAGCCCGTGACGACCACCTGGACCGGAGGCCCGGGACCGATGCTGGTGGCTGCATCATACGGCCATTGCTTCAGAGCATAGGGAGCTGGTCGGTACTTAGTCTTTTGCTTGCAGGCCGATCCTCGCGTGTAGTTGGCAATAGCTAAACGCGGGTCGGGAGGGCCAACCTGACCGTTCAACAGGATATCCACGTATTCAGGCTTGCGACGCTTTTCTTTGGACGCCCTCTTGTCCAGGTCAGGATCATATACCGCCTTGCAGCCCTTGACCGGATGTCCCGCGCGGGTTTGAGACTGGGGAGTCGGAGGAGTGTGAATAGGAGTCATCGATGGCTTGGAGAGCTCGGGATTGGGACGAACAGCACGACCCGGAGAGTTAAGCTCTGGGATCTTGGACGGACTGGTCGCCTTGCCTGGCGGAGATGACTCTGCATTGGTTAGCGGCGTCAAGGTGTCGAGCTGCAGCGGATGGGTGTGGGCAATGGCCGGTAAAAGAGCCCCGTCGATTTCGGGGCCCGTTGAATCCGCGACCCCCGCGGCCGAAGATGCGTGAACGGGTTCTCCAGCGGGTTCATATGATGCCCCGCCGGCGGAGGCGAGCGTCCCCGTCGTCTCGACCTCGCCATCCGGTCCTTTGCCTCGGCGATCCCCAATCTTGACGCGCTTTTGTTGCAGAACTGATGGGGCAGTTGGGAAGAAATCCGCAAACCCGGCCGAGGCGCGTGACATCGTGAGAGGTGGCTACACACCCGAGACGACCGCGCAATCACCAGACAGCATCCTTGACCACGACGATAGACCCATGCGCGACCGGGTTGAATATCCCGGGTTCGAAACGGAGAACTTGGCGATGTGGGTGCTCAAAATCAAAGACCGACGGTGGAAGGGGGTTTGACCAAGTGATCTCCGTCGCGCGAAATCAAAGAGTTTTGCAGGAGAGAGACGCGACCGAACGGGGAGGCGGTGGGCGGGCGGTGGGGACGCGGAGCTGTCCACATCGCTTCTCGTTTTTCTTTGTCGATAAATTGCAAGTGACCTCACCGGATCGTTACTCCAGAGATCTTGTTTAAAAAGGGCGCGCGATCAGCCTGCCACTGAGGATGTGCTTACGCTCGGCCATTGACCTGTCCAGAGATGTGGATTATGATCTAATCGACTTCACGAAGAAATGCCAGGAGTCTCCCCAACGCTACACAGGTCTCTGAAATAATACGTGGATACGTGCGAGGCTCTTTACCACCGAGGTCAGATCAAAGTTCCAGGGGTGGGAAAGGGGCTGAGTCCTACAAAAATAGTACATGGGCGATAGTTTGGGAATCTCCTCGGCACCTGAGACCTGTGGAAACGGGAATGGGTCGAGCAAAAATAAACGTGGAATTTTATCCCCTGGCTAAGCCCCCTGTACCCCTGAGGCCCAACATCGGAGGGATCTAGGAGCCTGGACGCCTGTAGTAGAGATCCGTGACAATTCCCTTGCAACGTAGAAGCCAAAACGAAAACCCGATTCTACGTTCCGAGTTCATTGTTATGTTATGATGGTTTGGATTCTTGGCAAGTGGAGACGAGACCGAAGTTCAGTTGATGTGAGACACATCGGTGACTGGGCCGACGCCTTGGCCAAGCTGGGACCTGAAGGAGCTAATAATAATTCACGATTCGCCCCTCCCTTTCCTTTCCCCCACTATAAATACGATTCGCCTTGTGTGTTGATCTTGCTATTCAACACCCCCCTCCCCCTCCTTCTTCCCCCTTCGTCTTTCTGAAACTTGAACCTACCCCTCTACCTGATCATCTCCCTTGTCACCTTTTTAATCTCCTCAGCTCACTCACTCACTCTCACTCACTCACCGTTTTCTTTCGTTCTTCTCGCCCATCATGTGGTATGTGGGAGCTCCTCCCTCGGGTTTCGGACATTGTGGCTCACTCTTGACAGTGGAATTTTCGGCTACATCAACTACCTCGTCGAGCGGGATCGCCAGTTCATCATTAACACTCTTCTCAATGGTAAGCCGTCCCCCAGACCTCGGCTCCACCAAAACTGACATCGGTGAAAGGCCTGTCCAGACTGGAATACCGTGGCTACGACTCGGCCGGTATGGCCGTGGACGGTGATAAGAAGAATGAGGTCTGCGCATTCAAGGAAGTGGGCAAGGTCGCCAAATTGAAGGAGCTTATTGCCGAGACCAAGCCCGACATGACCAAGACCTTCGAGTCCCACGCCGGTATTTCTCACACTCGTTGGGCCACCCACGGCACTCCCTCCCGTCAGAACTGCCACCCGCACCGGTACGTTACTTCTCTCTACACCGTTATTTCTACCTCACCCGCCGCCAATCTGGCAAAGAAGAGGAAAAAGAGAAAAAATTGAAAATTGAACATTGAAAAAAAAAAGGCGAGAAATGTCTCACTAACCCCCCCTCGGCAGATCCGATCTCAACTGGGAGTTCGCCGTTGTTCACAACGGTATCATCACCAATTACAAGGAATTGAAGTCCCTCCTGGAGAGCAAGGGCTTCCGTTTCGAGACCGAGACCGATACCGAATGCATTGCCAAGCTTGCCAAGTACCTTTACGACCAGCACCCGGACATTGAATTCACCGTTCTAGCCAAGGCCGTCATTAAGGAGCTTGAGGGAGCCTTTGGATTGCTGCTCAAGTCGGTGCACTACCCCCACGAGGTGATCGCGGCCCGCAAGGGTTCGCCTCTGGTCATTGGCGTGCGCACCTCGAAGAAGATGAAGGTGGATTTCGTTGATGTGGAATTCTCGGAAGAGGGTGCTCTTCCTGCGGAGCAGGCCTCCCAGAATGTCGCCATCAAGAAGTCTGCCACCAGCCTCCTGGCTCCTCCGGACAAGTCGCTCCTACACCGCTCCCAGTCGCGCGCTTTCCTGTCCGACGATGGCATCCCCCAGCCCGCCGAGTTCTTCCTGTCCTCCGACCCTTCGGCCATCATCGAGCACACCAAGAAGGTCCTCTACTTGGAGGATGATGACATTGCTCACATCCACGAGGGTCAGCTGAATATCCACCGCCTGTCCAAGGATGACGGTACCTCCAACGTTCGTGCGATCCAGACCATCGAACTGGAGCTCCAAGAGATCATGAAGGGCAAGTTCGACCACTTCATGCAGAAGGAGATCTTTGAGCAGCCCGAGTCCGTCGTCAACACCATGAGAGGTCGTCTGGATGCCGTCAACAAGAACGTCACTCTGGGTGGTCTCCGTCAATACATCTCCACCATTCGTCGCTGCCGCCGCATCATTTTCATCGCCTGCGGTACCAGCTACCACTCCTGCATGGCCGTGCGTGGTGTGTTCGAGGAACTGACCGAGATCCCCATCGCCGTCGAGCTGGCTTCGGACTTCCTTGACCGACAGGCGCCGGTGTTCCGTGATGACACCTGCGTGTTCGTCTCCCAGTCTGGCGAGACCGCTGACTCCCTGATGGCTCTTCGTTACTGCTTGGAGCGCGGTGCTCTGACCGTGGGTGTGGTCAACGTCGTCGGATCTTCCATTTCTCTTCTCACCCACTGCGGTGTCCACATCAACGCCGGCCCCGAGATCGGTGTGGCGTCGACCAAGGCTTACACCTCCCAATTCGTCGCCATGGTCATGTTTGCTCTGTCTCTTAGCGAAGACCGTGCCTCGAAGCAGAAGCGACGCGAGGAGATCATGGAGGGACTCGGCAAGGTCTCGGAACAGTTCAAGGAGATCTTGAAGCTCAACGATCCCATCAAGGAGATGTGCGCCAAATTCTTCAAGGACCAGAAGAGTCTGCTCCTGTTGGGCCGTGGTGCCCAGTTCCCCACCGCCCTTGAGGGTGAGTCTTTCCAAAATGCCTTTGCTCCTCCTGTCTTGGGCTAACAATTTTTCCCCCTTGTGCAGGTGCTCTTAAGATCAAGGAGATTTCATACCTTCACTGCGAGGCCGTCATGTCCGGTGAACTGAAGCATGGTGTTCTGGCCCTTGTCGACGAGAACCTACCTATCATCATGATCCTCACCCGTGACAACCTGTTCACCAAGTCGCTGAATGCCTATCAACAGGGTAAGTGATGCTTTTTTACATTCGTACAAGGCCTATTTTGGATCCCCGTGAACTAACTCGGAAAACAGTCATTGCCCGCGGTGGCCGTCCCATCGTCATTTGCAACCAGGATGACCCCGAGTTCTCGGCTGCTCAGACCGAGAAGATCGTCGTGCCGAAGACCGTGGATTGCCTCCAGGGTCTGCTGAACGTGATCCCGCTGCAGCTGGTGTCATATTGGCTCGCTGTTGGAGAGGGTCTGAACGTTGACTTCCCCCGTAACCTGGCCAAGTCGGTTACGGTCGAGTAAAGGGGACTACAGGAGATGGAAATCTTAAGTAGACGACTGCGATGATTTTATTATTAGGTGTTTCTTAGCTTTCTCGGGAGAATGCAATCCCTTTTTATTTCCTTCGTTGAATTATTGAGATATTAAAATAAATTGGTAGTTCTGTGTGAATGGTACATTTGTATAGTACCGCGACGCGGTCCCATTTTGGCCGTATTCGGCCATCGCATTCCGCCTTTCCCCACCACACCAATTGCGGGACCGCGATGTTTTCGTCGCCCGATTCATAAACGTCCACTTGTCTCTCCCTCCCATTTATCTTTCTTTCCATCCTGCCATACAAAATGACTACTATCAAAGGTCCCGGAGCTGCCCAGAGTCTTGATGGTAGGAGATCTGACCCCGCCTAGCATGTCTTCTGATGACTCCCCCGCTAATCGCTGCCGTAGGCTCTGGATTGCGAATTGCCATTGTCCACGCGAGATGGAACACCGCGATCATTGACTCGCTGGTTTCCGGAGCCAAGAAGTCCTTGCTGGCAGCTGGTGTGACCGAGGAAAACATCACTGTCCAGACGGTTCCCGGTAGTTATGAACTGCCTCTCGGCGTGCAGCGGTAAGCGCTGGGTCTCTTGACTCTACAATGGACCATTGCCTACGGATCTAACGCATTCGTCTCTCCAGTATCTACGCCGCCTCTCAGGTCCAGGCGAGCTCCTCAGGCGAAGGTCTCAGTGCCACCGACCTCTTGTCATCCTCCACCACCGATCTTAAATCAGCGTCTCAATCTACTAGTCCTAAGAAGCCATTTGATGCCATCATCGCCATTGGCGTGCTTATCAAGGGCGCCACGATGCACTTTGAATATATTGCGGATGCCGTCAGCCATGGGCTGATGAGGGTTCAACTGGATACGGGGGTGCCCGTGATCTTTGGGCTGTTGACCGTGTTGACGGAGGAACAAGGCCTGGAACGGGCCGGATTGGGCAAGGGTGGGATGCACAACCACGGTGAAGACTGGGGCAGCGCTGCCGTGGAGTTGGGTGTGAAGAGGCAAGAGTGGTCGGAAGGGACGATTGCGTAGATTCCCGAGACCGAATCCGAGTCCCCATCTCAATTTCACATTTATCATCGAGCCCGATTCGAAGGGGGCCAGTGCGTCGCAGAAACATCAAATTAAAATGTATTCGCTGCCAGATCTATTGACACGTTCATTCCTCCATCTGCTCTCCGGGACCCTTATCCTCCTCATCCTCGTCCTCGCCCTCCAGAGCCCGTCGCGCAAACTTCTCTGCCTCTTCCCGAATGTCCTTCGGTACTTCCTCGTGCCGTCCCTTGGTCGGACCGTCGATCGAGCTGATCCATGACATTTCCAACTCAAACTCCTTGTCCTTGCTATCTTCGTGGGCAACGTAGATGATGCGGGCTGCTTCCTTCACGCCATCTGCCAAAGACAGATTGCCCGAGGTTAGGTCCAGCTTTTCCAGCTCCGCCTTTGCAGCCTGGCGTCCCTTGCCGGTGGCGGCACCGTAATAGCCCTATATCGATCATTAGCGAAAGCCACACCTCTTTGAAAAAGCCCAGTCCACTTACCCAGTAAAGTCCGCTGGGCTCGATCATGTATAGCCCCGGCCCTCCAGCCTGGGCTCCTTCGACTTTCCCACCGGAGCCGGACTTCGGCCCTGAACCTACCTGGCCATCGACAGCCAGGTCCGCTTCGCTATCCCATCCTCCGACGATGGAGGTCACGCCAAATGGTCGTACACTGGAGTAAAGTGTGTACGCTTGTACATAGCCACCGAGGCGATTTGCGAGCGCGGAAGTCGGTATGGGGCCTTTGTATACACCTCTCCATGAGGATGCTTCATCTCTGGCTCTGGAAACAAAGTGCCGACCATCGGGAACGAGGCCCGCCGATACCTGAATCGTAAGAGCTCGATTAGTTTCTGCCAAGAACAGGTTGTCGTTGAAGGAGAAAGGGCGGTAATCCTTACAATGCCGACGTGACGATCAACCGTCGCAATTCTCTTGTTGGCGCCAGGCTTGAGGAGCTTGCTAGTGATGATCTTTTCCACCGCCAGCACCACACCGTCCTTGCATCGGATGCCGATAGCTGTTCCTCCGTTCTCAACAGCCTTGACAGCGTACTCAACCTGTATGGATTGGTTAGCTATTAGAAGTCCCAGTGTGTCGCCGTATCGAGCGCCCAGGAGGAATCGCGAATAGTACCTGGAAATTCCGGCCATCTGGCGAGAAGACCGAGTTGGAGAGGTCGTATCCCGTGCCGATTGACGTCTACCTTGTTAGCAACGCCTAGGTAGTACGCAACAACAACAATAGAACCCACCATGGTTCTGCAAGTGTGCAATCAGATCAATGCCTTCCAAAATCACAGAGGACAATGAAGGGGGGGAAATAAATGGAAAGCTGTTGAAGACGACGCGGATGGGGGAAGTGGGAAGCTCCGGTGGATGAGCTCGACGAAGCTGCGTCACGGGGTTGCCTGTTAACCACGTGACCAGAGGGACCGCGCGCGATCAAGTGCCCAACTACAATTTCAGGCATTTGCCTAGGTGGGGGAAAATGAAGACACTTTTTCAATACTGATTTCTTTTCTTTGTATTCCCTCCTCGGATTTCAACTGAACGTCTTGTTTATCCGGAGGTCTCTATCATACCAACTTGTGTGTTTGTTATTGTTATCATTTCCCCTCCTGGAACCATGTCTTCCTCCATCTTACATCAATGTCCGTCCTGTGGGCATGTTTCTGATGTCTCTCTTTCCCTTGCGGCGTTCATCGAGAATCCACACTGTGACCAGGTAGCCTCCGCTTGATCTCTGTGCTTTGCAACAGTGCCTGACCCGGAGTCTAGTGTGGCCTGTCTGCCTCGGAGAGCAATGGCAAGCTGCAGGACGAGCTGGCTGCTTTGTTCGACCGACAGATGACAATGGCACAGCTTCCTTCCTCCCAGAAAGACCCGGTCTCCTTCAATATTTCCCAGCATTATCATCACTCTTCTCATGTAGCCCCTCCTCCGAATCCAAAGCCGGTCTTCCAGACATTTCAGCGCGTCCACGATGTCTTAGAACGGCATGGGATTGACTCCAGCACCTTCTCCTCCAGTCAGTTGGAACTCTTTCAACAAGCGCACGTGGAACAACGACAGCGCTTGATCCAGACGTGGCAGCTCTATTCGCGGTTGGAACAAGCCTCGTCCGCGTCATCTTGCCAAGATATACAATTTTCCACCGCAAACCCCGCCGAGGACCTCGAGATGAACGACCAGATGGATGCCATTGGAGAAGATCACAGCGGGCTTGCAGAACCTTACATGATATCGGGCTACGAGGTTGCTCCACCGAAGGAGCCCACGACCGGAATGCCTTACGCTTCGTCTACGGATCCTGTATACAGCAGCCAACAGTGGTGGGAGCCGACCCAAGTGGGATCGATGGAGTCCTAGTACGGGCCTTCGAGGAGATGAACCGATATCATGCGGCTCGTGGGGTGGTTCAGCCGCACTGGTGCCAACATCGAGGTTTGATTGGCCCTGATTACAGAAAGCTTCTCTGCCTAGACATACCCAGGTAGATCACGAGAAACGACAAATGCACAATATACAATGGGACAATGGGACGTATATGGCTCAATCGTCGTAGTGGGCTTCTTTTAAATTTTTTTTAATACATTTTCCTGCTTGCATATCCGCAATGAATGTAGAAAATGCGAATACTATGGCCAGTAACATAAGGAGCGTCCGCCATAGACAGATATATCTGTAACAAATCATACTCTCCATCTGAAAGTTCCCCGGGGTTGCATTGACATCGTGTCGAACTGCAGTCGAACGTAGCATTGAGCATTGCGTTATCGGATTAGAAGGTCGATTTAACATCAGACCACGAATGCCGACAAGACTGGGAAATCAAAGCGCAACGCTGTCCAGCTGTTTAGTAAGGGCTTGAGACGGGAACAGGATCAGGCAAACTTACTTTACTCCTCATCCAGAGCAGCCATGGCATAGGCAAGAGCATCGGCAGAGCGCTTAACCTCGTCGGCGGCCTCGGCGGCGCGCTTGGCCTTGGCACAGCCCTGGCCGGGGTGACCACACCAGATCTGAAGGGCTTGAGGGTGGGCCTCGGCCATGGCCTCAGCGAGCGCCTCAGCGGAGCGCTTGACCTCGTGGGAAACATCGGCGGTGCGCTTGTACATGTAGCAGCCCTGGCCGGGGTGGCCGCACCAGATGGGGATGCCGGGATGTTTGGCCGCCTCCGGGACGGCGGCGGCCTGGACGGTCGCAGCGGCCAGCAGAGGGATAGCGATGGAGAGATACTTCATTGCGAAAAACGGGGTGGGTGGATTGCCGAGAAAAGAAGATTGGATTGGACTGATCGGTGTTCAAGAGAGTGAGACGAGGATCATGATCCGAGAAAAAGCCAGCAGCGACAGCAAGGTCTTATATTCGCGAGAGCCGTGTGTACTGCATATTTCTAGATGCTCATCGCAGCTCAAAGAGCTTATTGAGACCCGAACTGATCTATAGAAACACCGACGGCCTTAGATCTCGACGAGTCATTTTGTTGCCTTCATGATGAAACGTGCCTGAATACACCGGCGCAAGCCTCTTTTAGGCTAGCCGTCGTGTTCGTGACTTGTCGAGGGGTCGAGGCCGGGTCAATGGGTACGGTGAAGGCGTGCGACGGCGAGGCAGGCTATGTGAAAATCCGAGGGGCGTCAAGGCATCCGGGGATGAAGAAACCCGAAAGGCAGCTGAATAGCAATTTCCCGAAAGGAGCGGTGCAAAACGTCGAAAGTGCAAGAAATGAAGGAGCCAGAAGAAGTGCTCAATAGGTTAAAGAGGAAGGCACCGAGATAAGATCGGGCCGCAGGTCAGTCGTGCGATGCCGAGCCCATCCGGGCCCTTTTTTTCCGTTTTCCTTGTCTGATCCTTCCTTCCCCCCGTCTGGCTTTCCCCCATTCACTATCCTCCCCTCTCCTCCACCTCCACCTTTCTCTCGTGTCAAAGAACTCGTGTCAATAAACCATGTTCTCGAGAACGGCACAGCCTGCCCGGGTAAGTCGTGTTCTTCCCCCCTGTCTCCTTGCGCGCGCCAAGGCTAACTCATTCAGACCCTGCTCCGCAGTGCCTCCGTGGCTCCCTCCTTCGGTCGCTCCGTCCCCGCGAGATGTATGCCATTGGCCCTCTCCAGCGCACATACGTGGATTCTTGAACTCATCACTAACATTTGACGCGACCAGCTTTTGCCAGCGTTCAGTCGGACATTTTCAAGCCCACCAAGTATGGTGGCAAGTACACCGTCACCCTCATTCCCGGTATGCCACAATCAATTACCGCACCTTCTTCACCTTGCGCCGAATTGGTTGGATGCTAATTTCTGTTTTTATGGCCAGGTGACGGAATTGGTGCCGAAGTGGCGGAATCCGTCAAGACCATCTTCAAGGCGGACAACGTCCCGATCGAGTGGGAGCAGGTCGATGTCAGTGGTGTCGACACTGGCAACAAGCACTCGGAGGAGCTGTTCAAGGAGTCTCTGGCCTCCCTGAAGCGTAACAAGCTGGGCCTGAAGGGTATTCTTTTCACTCCCGTTGAGCGTTCCGGCCACCAGTCCTTCAACGTCGCCCTGCGCCAGGAGCTGGACATCTACGCCTCGATCTCCCTGATCAAGAACATTCCTGGATACGAAACCCGTCACAAGGATGTCGACCTTTGCATCATCCGTGAGAACACCGAGGGTGAGTACTCCGGCCTCGAGCACCAGTCGGTCCAGGGCGTGGTCGAGTCCCTTAAGATCATCACCCGCGCCAAGTCCGAGCGTATCGCCAAGTTCGCCTTCAGCTTCGCCCTCGCCAACAACCGGAAGAAGGTTACCTGTATCCACAAGGCCAACATCATGAAGCTTGCCGACGGTCTCTTCCGCAGCACTTTCCACAAGGTCGCTGAGAACTATCCCACGCTGGAGGTGAACGACATGATTGTGGACAATGCTTCCATGCAGGCTGTTTCGCGCCCTCAGCAGTTCGACGTGATGGTCATGCCCAACCTTTACGGTGGAATCCTCTCCAACGTCGGCGCTGCCCTCGTTGGCGGGCCCGGTCTGGTCCCTGGATGCAACATGGGTCGTGACGTTGCCGTCTTCGAGCCCGGTTGCCGTCACGTCGGTCTCGACATCAAGGGCAAGGACCAGGCCAACCCCAGCGCCATGATTCTCTCGGGATCCATGTTGCTCCGCCACCTCGGCCTGGATGACCACGCCAACCGCATCTCCAAGGCTGTCTACGATGTCATTGGTGAAGGGTAAGTATACCCCGTAAAAACGGTTGTTACTTGTCATTACGGTTGCTAACGATCCTATAGCAAGACTCGGACTCGCGACATGGGTGGTCAGGCTACCACTCATGAATTCACCCGGGCTGTCTTGGACAAGATGGAGGCGGCTCTGTAAATTTGAACCCCGTTGCCTTGCATCGTCCCTACTGCTACGACCGAGGATATATCCAGCCGACTCATCTGCAGTGGACTCTGCGGGCCATGAGCCAGCTGGGCTGACCCTCCATCATGTATTATCTTTCTTTCTATTTAGCTCGCAACGTCCCCCGGCAAGTTATAGCAATAGACAATTTATGGATTTTCAGAGTTAATATCAGTTGCTATTTTTTGTATTCGGAAACTCATTTTCGAAGAGACGGGATGTGATGGGTGTAAGAAAAGGGTATCAAAGGGTTGGAATATGTAGAAAATCTGTAATCAGAAGGCCACACGCCTCTTGCGGCCGGTGTATTTGGAGTTTTGCTTCACAACCTTTCCTTTCTTCTCCATCTGCTCCTTCTTTTTCATAATCCAGGCCTTGTCACCTTTCCGAGGCGCGCTTCGGGCACCGTTCAACTCCATGGCTTTTCTTCTGGCATCCAAGACATTGACATCGTCCATACCATTCACGACTCCGGTAATGTCACCCTGCAGACCGCCACCGCCAACCGTCAGAACCAAATATAACTTGCTGTTCTTGGTACCGGGGTCATCCTCCAGGATACCCGCGCCAAATCCCGCCTTGATCGCGGCTCCACTAATCATGCTCCGCTGGATATCGTTTTTGGGGTAAAATTGGCAGACAGCTCTACCACCGCGACGAAGGCTTGCATAGAGACCTTCGAAGAACCGTTTGAGGCGACCTTCGGGGCTGACGTCGCTGGTTTCTGCGTTGCACAGCCACTGGATAGCACTGATGCTAATCGCCGCGTCGAAGCTGCCAGGCCGGAATGGGACGCCCTGTCCAATGTCGGCAAGGAAAAGATCACCCTCTACGTCACGCTGTAGGGCCACGTCCAACATGCTCGGTGAAATGTCCATGCCCACCCATACGTGCGGCCCGCCATCTTCGGGAGATTCCTGGGACAGGATCTCTCCAGAAAGACCCGAGCCACATCCGACATCCAGAATCAGGGACGGGGATTCCAGGTTGAGGAGCTCCAGGGCCCGGTTGGTCATGTCGGCCTGGATATTCCGGATACGCGACGAGGTCGTATATTTGCGGGATTCATTGTCGTTGTAGAAAAGATCGGGTGGGCTGTTCTCATGAAGCTGATTAGTTGCAGATCTCAGTCAGAATTCAACGAGCGTAAAGACATACAGAATATCTTCTGGGCGCGACATGGTGGGCTTTGGGGGGAGAAGTCAAGGCGAATTCGCAGATCGAGACTTTTTTTCGAGGCGGGGTGAAGCCTGAGGCACACACCCCAAAGCGTCATTGCGGGAAACAATCGACAACTCCGCATGCGCCAACTCGCCTCATCCACTTCATCTTTCACCTCCAACATCGCAGCCCTCTTTGCGATGTGGATTCTTCCTCTGCTCGGTTATCTAGGGGTGGTCGTCGGGTTTGCGTTTCTGACCCTGGCCATCGGTAGGTTCCTCGTGGCTCCCTGAGCTCCATTGAAGACTAACATCAGATGCAGCCTCGGGGCTCTACTATCTATCTGAGCTTGTCGAGGAGCACACTGTCCTTGCTCGCAAGCTTTTGAGTCGCCTGATATACTGTATCATTGCAGTTCAGGTGCTACTCGTCATCTTCGACCGCTTCCCTGTGTGGCTCTCTCTTCTCAGCATCCTTTCTCACCTGGTCTACGCCAGCAACTTACGTCGCTTCCCCATCGTGAAGCTATCGGACCCTCTATTTCTTCTATCATGCTTCTTGGTTGTCGTCAATCATTGGCTATGGTTCCGCCATTTCTCGAAACCTCCAGCCCCGTCCCAACGAGCTGAGAACAACTGGCGCCAGCCATATCAGGTCAACTACGAAGACATTCCCTCGTTCTCCGAAGTGGCTTCGTATTTTGGCCTGTGCGTTTGGCTAGTCCCATTTGCTCTCTTTGTGAGTTTGAGCGCGGGTGACAATGTTTTGCCCAGTATGGGCTCCGAGTACGCAACCGGGGAGCACGCCTCGACTGGTCTGGGTCATAGCCGTGACTCACCGGATGGCAAGTCCAAGAATAAGGGCATGGCGAAAGCGTTGGTAGATAATGTACGGGATTGGGCTCGAGAGAATGGCGAGCTGATGGGATTCTGGAAGGGCGAGCGAACCAGGCGTTTTTAAATGGGAAACATCGTATAAACTGAACATGGCATTTGCAGCTCCGACCGAGCGAATGGAAGTATGGGAAAAAATAATGGTACGATATTGAGAGACATGACATGCAACCGCATGAGAGGCAAGCCACATAAGACCAAGTCGGCTCAAAATCAAAAAGGCATTGAGCCAAAAGTCCGCGACACAGTGCCGACCGAGAAAGAAATATAATAGAAGGGGTATAAAAGATAGATCAAGAAACATAAACCTCCAAGTCAATATGGTTCAAGGCCCGCCAGCCCTCGATATTGCAGCCTCATCCTAATTACCATTATCATTAAACATTCCCTGTGACTCTGCTGGTGCCAAGTGGGTAAGTTCGTCATTCTGCGTGCAAATCGTGATCTTTCAAAGCGGCATAGATAGCCAGGAATTAGAATTGGGAAACGTGGGAAGAACAACGCAGCCAGAACGAAGTCGCGACTGGTTGGTTTGGCTAAGCCATAATTTATTTGCCCTGGTGGAAGGAGAGGTCTTCCGGTGCTGCAAGGGTCAGTTTTCATTGAACGGAGCATCTCCAGTGGTATTGAAAAACATACTGTGCTCCATGAAAAGCATCGAGCTCTCTCTCCTCTTTGACTTAGCTGCACGAGGGTCATCCGAACTAGGAGACAGCATGCCATTCAGAGAAGAGAATGGACCCGAGGCCCCAGCGGGTTGACTATACATATCCTGTTTGTAACCCGCCTGGTCGTAAGACGGCTGCATTGAAACAAAACCGGCGGCATCGGGGGCTCGAGAATGGTCAAGGCCAGTAGGCGCATCGTCCGAGCCTCGGAATGAGGTCTGGTTATATGAGGGAGTCGATATATCTGAGAACATTTGATGACGTGGGGAACGGACATCACCCGGTGACAGACTGTGCTCAACGGCCAGATCCACGGTTGTTGGACAGGAACCGGAGTCGTCGCCGAAAATGCTGTCGAAGTCGGTAAGGAACATCGAGAACACCGGCGCGGGAATGTTGAGAGTAGGAGCAAAGACGATGCCGACGTTCCTGACCGTCATCTTGTTCACATCGGAGTTATTGACAATCTCGATCAAGAAAAGAGACAGTGCTCGCAGCAATGCTAGGTTTGGCCTCGGTAACCGGTGAACTAGGGAGTTGAAGGCAATGATCTTCTTCTGTCGATCATCGAGTTCTATTTGGATGGAATTAGTTGCGTTACCCAATGTAGGTGAAGGAACAAGTAAACATACCGAGGACACGGAGGAAATCCAGATGAAGCTCCCGCGTCAACACCGTCGTGGGGAGTTCTCGGAGGTATTGTTTGAAAAGAGAAGCCACAGCATGGACATCATAATACTGGTCCCCAGCCAAGAAGTCAACGTCTCCTTCGGTGTTGAAACGTTCTTTCAGCGCCTTGATCACAACATTGGAGCCGCTCAAGCGGAAGATACCCTCCTCTGAAGCTGCGCCCTTTGCTTGAAGATATTCAATGCAACGATAGACGACGGCCGGTAGCTCCGCATCGATTCCGTAGGGCCCACAATCCTGCACAGCCTCAGCCAACGGAATGCCGAAGACCGGCTTGACATGCTCTCTCCGCTCGGCTTGAATGTTACTATTCGCCGTAGACACATCGACGGAAGCCTGCGAAGCAAGGTCAAAGGAAGATCGTGTGCGGAATCCCCAGATGCTGCGCTTCTTTTCCTTTGTTGATGTGGGTTTATTGCCCCAAGCTCCCACATCTTGAATCACTGCACCGTTCGTAGGCGCGGAGATGATCTTGGGAGACTGCGGTGGCTCAACGGGGAATTGGTTCAGCTCTCGGAAGTCTGTCGATAGAGCGGCCGGAATTCGTGGGGAGCGAGGGGCCTGTTCGAGAGACGATCCCAATATAGGAGGCTCAGCCGCAACAGTGTCATCAAAGCTGAAACCCTGGACAGATCCCCCGGCATCTTGATCGGGACTTTCAACTTCTCTGCCAGATCGCTTGCTCCCCTCGCTGGGAAGCAATTTGGGCTTTGGCGTGGTGCTGGAAGAATGCTTTGACTGGGTCTGGGGTTGACTCCTTGAAGAAGAGTTGCCACGGCTCTCATTGTCCGAGGAAGGTGCCTCGACATATTCCATCAGGGCATCAACCCATGTATCACGCTCCTCGTCACTTTCCGCGCAAAGCACATGTCGGACGAGCGCCGATGAATCCTTCTTCTTCGGCTCTAGAACAAGGAAAGCATGCCGGTACTGATTGTCAGAGTCATCATCAGCACCTGGGGGTGACTGGTTCTGGCTAGTGGGATTTTGTGATTGTTTGCCGATCTGTGCATGATGAAGCTTGATAGTACCCATGTGAGGGCCACCAGGAGATTCAAAGTATTTCAGATCAGGTCCGTGGAGAACGAAGTATCGGGCTTTCCAGCCGCCAAAGTTTTTACCTCTCTTGGTGAGATAGCCCTCCTTTCGAGGTTTCCCGTCTGGCCCCCGAAGCATATCTGGCTTTACTTGGCCATGACCTTTGAGCAAGCTCGTCTCATCATCACGAGGCTCAATGGCATCATTTGTGAGGAACTGGCATATAACCACTGCAGCCTTCTCGTCCATAGGTGTGTCCAAAAGACTGTCGAAGTATGCATTCAACGCAGCACGCCGGGCATCCACTTTGGCAGGTGAATGACCACTAAAGATGCTGCGATCGGGTAACTTTCCGGAAAATGAGGCAAGTTGTCTGACTTGATGGTCCAACTGAGGCAAGGAAGCGATGATCTTCTCCACCCGCCAAAGCTCAACCATATCGGATCGTGAAATAACACTGAGTGTAAAGACAGGCTCCTCGTCCAGGGGCTTGGATACCATGTAGCTATTTCTGGAAGGTCGAAGCCGTGACGAGGATACCCTGACTTGGATCACCGGGAGCGCATTCGGGGGCAGAAGCAGACCCGGGTATTCCTCTGAAACTAAGCCCTGGTATATACTGCTTTCTGCAAACCCGGGTGATCTTGGACTGTCTATCTTGACAGTTGGATCGATTGATGGAATTGGACCTCCCGGTCTCCCGGTCAGCTGTTGATAGTCTCCAGGCTGAAATGGAACCGGATAGTTTGAAGCTCTCGGAGAGACAGGCAGTCCTGAGGGATTATAACCCGCTGACATGTCTCTGGGCATCCGGGGTAAGGGCGAGCCAATGGGCCGATCTTCAGGCCTTGGACTCAATGGAAGGCCGGGACTCTTGGGCATCGTGACTTTTTGACGTCCATTTGAAGAGGAGGGATTAACTCGAGAGTTCACAATGGAGGCGAAGGAGCCAGACTGGCTCATACCTGGCGGTGACCTCGTTGCTAATTCACGAGGGACCGCCGCCGGACTAGCAGATGTAGAAGTATCCGGTGAGCTCTGAGATGTGGTCCCAAATGTGGCAGCTTCAACGGCGCCATGAGTATCCACTTCTTTTTGCAAGTCAACCTCGCGGTCTCGGTCGTCATCTTCTCGCGTCTTTCTTCTCCCACGGTCCACACTTGGCCCTCCATCTGCTTCCTGGGTATCGCCATAATCAGATTCGGAGTCCGGTTCTGCAGGCTCTGACAGAGTGTCACCTGATCGTAGATTCAGCGGTGTAGGGGGTGGCTTGCGGTTCGGCTGTGGTAGTCGCTGTGTTTCGCCTGCGACTGGGGACGAGACAGCGGCTGCAAGGCCTAAATCGGATATGCCTTCAAGGGTAATATCGGGCTTCGCAGAGGGTGGGACGACGGACGGCTGGTCATTTCGACGCGATTCGCTCTTGTTCTCAGGCTCTGGCACCACGTCTGAATGATCGACATCGGTCAGGGCGGTTCGCGGTACGGGTATATCAGTGGTTGGTAGCGGAGGCGCCGACTCCCGGAACTCTTTGAGCTTCTTCTTATACTTTTCTTTCTCCTTGAAAGCACATTCTAGATCCTTGTTGAGTCCCAGTATAAGGGTGCGTTGTTTATCAACCAGCTTCCAGAGTTGCGAGTTTTGAGAGGCGGCTTGGTGCTTCTCTCTCAGGAGGTGCACAATGACAGCCTCCGCGGACCCAGCAGCATTAATGAGGTTACTGATATCTGCTGGACTCAAAGCATTGGCATCGAATGTCGATTTTTGAGACGCGGAGGATAAGGATGAAATGGCCGAATCGATAGAGGAAGTGCGAGGCATGATGCGGTGCGTCGGATGGTCACCGGGCGCCGACAGGATAGAGCTCACAGACGACGATGCGGAACGATCGGGCTCGGTTACACCTGGCGGCTTAGGGGAATTTCTGTCGCCGGGCCTGTTGGCCATGTCTGCCGTCCCCGTATTGGACACGTTCGGGGATTGGGCGACAGGATGGGCCGAGCTGGAGGGAGGCACGGGGAATGGCGCATTCACCATACGGGAAATAGGCGACCGATTCTGAGAAGGAGACTCGTTGGCACTGGACCTGGGCGAAAGCGGGCTATAGGAAGAGGGCGAGTCCTCGTGAAGATAGGACTGTGGGAGCGAGCTGGTGTGTAGAGGCGAAGGTGAGATATGGCGGGAGCCAGCTCCGGGGCGCGCCATGTCCGATCGCGCGAGATGATCCCGAGGGACGAGACCGCTATTCAAAGGCGGATGGGCAGATTTGTTCCTGGCCGTGTGACCCGAGTCGTCTTCCATGCCTCGCGGCTGCGACATGGTTCAGGGATCAGCACATCAGAGGGGTTCGGGGGGCAAGGACCCAGGAGGGAGAGGGAAGGCGGGATGGCGGGTCCCGGGAAGCTGAAGCTTAGAGAAAGGGGGTTGTCTCAGCCGAGCAAGAAATCTTATACCCCCGAAAAATCGGGCTTTGTTTCCCAGCGCAAGGTGGGGAAGGAAATAAAGAGAGAAAAAAGGGGGGTTGCACGTTGATGATTGTTTCTGTTTAGTCTCGAGCTTCTTAGTGGAGCCCAGCGACGATCGCTGCTTGACAGCCCAGAAACCGGCATTTGGACTCACGTTTCTGGGCCCTTCAAAACTAGGATAAGTCCATATACCGATCCCGGTACAATTTCTATGGTGGTATTTGGATATCTCTAGGTAGCTATAGGTCCGTCTATGTACACCAGATAGTAGGTAGTAAAGAGTTTGCATAAAAAGTACACCGGGATATCGATTCTACGAGACACAACGCTCTCCCAACCTCCTCTCGTCAGCTTTGTGCAAAGACAATGTGCGAGACCTATGATACACGCCAGAAACAGAAACAGAAGAGGAGGTGAGAGAAGTAATGTCTCGCCAGAGACAACG
This sequence comes from Penicillium sp. S103-07, assembly GCA_037042055.1. Classification (NCBI taxonomy): domain Eukaryota; kingdom Fungi; phylum Ascomycota; class Eurotiomycetes; order Eurotiales; family Aspergillaceae; genus Penicillium; species Penicillium sp. S103-07. Next base: position 28,411 of record JAXQJQ010000064.1, read on the forward strand.
AGAATGGTTTAATGGAAATGCCCCGGAACTCCGCAAATGCAAAGTGGTAATGACACACAAGAAGACCCAAACGAACGCCGGCCAGAAAAACCCTTGTCGGGAATGTAAAATGTACAGAATTATGCGATGTTGCCTGCCATGCCCATGAAAATGGCCTGCACGGCAAGCTGAAGGGACCAGAATCCAACTTTCTTGAACCGTCTCTTGCGGGCCTGATCATCCACAACATCCCGAGCGAATGCATCGTATGTCTGCGAAAATGGTTAGTACAAGCGGACATGGGCGGTTGGTTGGGGGGGAGGCCAAGAGATATACTTACAGCAGCGGACAGGTCATCCATTAAACTACTGTCAAAGATAGTCCAGCTCCCATCGAAGTCGCCGACGCGCTTGACGAGGCGGCAATTGATAGGGATGAAGGTGCGCTTCGAGTTGATGTAGGCGACAATCGGTCGGATAAGTGCGTTATTGATATAGGAGAGATCTCGAGTAAATATCGGGACCGCGGCTCGAACATTGTTGAGGTGGACCCGCAGGTCCATGACCAAGAACCGTTTGTCGGCATCGGATGCGGATTCTGCATCCTCCTGGGACTGTTGAGGTAATGTCTCTGAGTATTGATTGGAAGTGACGGTGGCCTCCAGTCTGTCATAAAAATCAACCATTACCTTTGCGATGCTTTCATCGTTCTCGGAAGGTAACATGATGTCCGCCACAATGTCCACAGTCCCTTCATGGATCCACGAAAAGGGTCCCTGGACACCTCGATTCAAATGGTCGATGTTCAACCCGTCAACTCGAATTCTGTTGTGTTGCTTCCAGGGGCTAGGCTTTCCATTTTCCTCGGTCTGATCTAACCGAAGCCCAGTGAAACCGTGGGTCTGACGTGGGTGAATGGTGAACAACGAGTTGTCAAAAGACCCCGACATCATGTTTGCAGAAAGGAAATCATAGAAGAGCCACTGCTTGCGGAGCTGGGGTAGGTCGCACGAGAAAATGCTCACGGAGAATGGTCGGAAGTTATCGGGCTGATAGATCGTGACCAGCACGTCATGCATTTTGAATGAATCGATCTCGAAATCACCGGGCTGATGCTCATGTCGATACGATTTGGGGTCCAGATCTTCCTCTGGCCAGTAGACTTGTCGGCGATCAACAACACCTCGTATTCCTTTAACCTCGACGTCGCGAAGAGGGCCCTTTCCGTTGAGCCATTTCGTAAATGACAGAGTGACGTTGATACTCTCGATGGAAAGGTCGAATTGAGTGTAATTGGTATCCTCCTCTTCGGGCCCAGGATCACCTCGAGCTGCTGCGGCCGCAGCGGCAGCGGCAGTCGTCGGAGAGCCTTTGCTGACATGCCCGGTCCCCTGACCGGGCCGCCGAGATACAAACACGTTTTTGAAGGTGATGACGCCATTTTTCCATTTGGGTACGATGGCAGACTCAAAGACAACTTTAACACCAGATGATTTGGTGAGGTAGTTACCTACCCATCCGGCGAGCGTTTCTGTTTCATCGTTAGCAAAGGTATCGCTAGGATGTTCGCGATGTCTCGGATACATACCCTGCGCAAAGACCGTGTTGATGGCCAGGATTAACAGTGAGAAGAATGTTGTGGTCCCCACAACGACCCAGACAACATGGCCAAGTAGAACCCACGAGAAAAGCGCCGTGATTTCATCTAAATTGAAGGGCCGTACACTCCGGATTGAAAACCACTTGAATCGCACCTTAAGGCGCGACCAAAATCCAGTTGCTGCGGCCAAAAGTTCTTCCTTTGTGGGCCGATGTAAATGTGGCATATGCGGCAAGCGATCCATCAAGTGGCGATTGGGAGGTGTGGATGGACGCGGTCCTTGAGGCAGTTTCGAAGGAGGGGTTGGCGGAGGAATTTGAGAGGAATTTTTGGCGTGGGAAATATCATCTTCCTTGGTGGGGGGACCATCGCTGGGTGCAGTCTTATCAGACTTCTTGTTGTTTGATGTATGTAAAGCTCGTTGCCAGACATATTGAGCGGCTATCTGGGTTGAGGGAACGATGCAAGCCACGCCACCTTCGGCCGCAGTGGAGCTAGGAGAAGCACCGAGAACGAAGAATCCCCCGGAGGCAACTCGTCTCGTAAGACAGGTGGCCTTTTTGGATGTTGAGAATCGTTTGCCTGTGGGAAACGAGTCGAAGACCTTCGCATCGGGGGCGGAGATGCGATTTCGTATGCGACCGCGAAATGGGTTCGCCGATTCCCATAGATGGGTGTACAGGCGACGTCCAAAGTTGGAGGACATTTTCGTCTTCACATCCTGCGACTCGTAGGTAAAGGGAAAGAGAGAGGGAACGATGGTTGATGGTGTCAGGACTCAGCAAGCTCCAGGAAATGAAATCATCGGTGTTTGTTTTGTTTGCACCGGCCCGAAAATTCCAGCCCACACTTTTTCTACGAGGGGTGCCCGATAAATTCTGCGATAACGATTCTCCCAAAATTTTGCATTCTTGTCAACACGATGTCTGCTCCTACAGCTCTTCGTCAGCCGGCGGAGCCCGAGCCCCTGCCCATTCAGGCTATGGGTAAGCAAATTTCAATGGTTCGCTCTCTCATAACTAACCGTTCAAATAGACCAGGACGATGAGGTCTTGATTGATGCGCAGGCGACCGCCGAGCCTGATGCTTCCAACCCCGTCGCCGAACATGCAGGAGACAGTGAAATGCGCACCGACGAAGAGGGTCGTCCCGTTTTCACGCCGGCCAAGGAAACCAGCGCCGCATACCGCATCGAGAGTCGCAAGGTGCCTGTCCCGCCACACCGCATGACACCTCTCAAAGCGAACTGGACCAAGATCTGCCCTCCTATCGTCGAACACCTTAAGCTGCAAGTGCGGATGAACGTCAAGAGCCGAGCGGTGGAACTACGGACCTCCAAGTTCACCAACGACGTGGGGGCATTGCAGAAGGGCGCGGACTTCGTTAAGGCCTTCACTCTCGGTTTTGACATCGACGATGCGATCGCTCTTCTGCGACTGGATGATCTCTACATTGAGACCTTTGAAATCAAGGATGTCAAGACATTGAACGGGGAGCACCTTGGGCGCGCAATTGGCCGTATTGCCGGCAAGGATGGAAAGACCAAATTTGCGATTGAAAATGCCAGTCGGACTCGAGTGGTGCTTGCAGACCAGAAAATCCATATTCTGGGCGGATTTAAGAATATTCACATTGCCCGTGAGGCCATCGTCAGCCTGATTTTAGGTAGCCCTCCGGTTAGTCTCTCCCGAGAAACAAAATCGTTCACTTTTCTGACACTCAACAGGGCAAGGTCTACGGCAACCTCCGAACGGTTGCTTCACGAATGAAGGAGCGGTTCTAGTATTCACCACAATCCTCAAGACGAGTTTCGGCATGGTATCACGGCGTTCGGGAGCATTCCGATTTTGGGCTTTCAAAGATGTTATGTTATATAGGCGTGACGACGTCAAGATATCCGTCTTGGCAAAAATATCCCGTTCACTTATTTGAACAAAGACATATTTCAATATTTGAACATTGTGATATTAGAAGGCTATAGTAGACAATGCCTCGTTCTCTAGTCCTTCTTCAATGGGTGGAACACTTCCTCGATTCCATTCGCCGTGATGATCATCACTTGCAAGTGGTCACCGACCTCAATGTGCCGTTCCACAGCACTAGTAAATGCATCCCGTACCAATTGCTTGACCGTTTCTTGGGGAAGAGGCTCCGCCTTCTTCTGCTCGAGCGCATGTCCCTCTCCGCTGCCGGGAATGTATTGGTTCTTGAAGTTGACCTGGTTATCCAGGAAAGGCATGATCAAGCTTGCTGCGGCGCCGGCAGCCCGACATTGCTCCCGCTCGTAAGAGCCCACAGGATCGTAGCTGTAGAGAGCTCCCTTGCCTTCCTCGTCCAAGCCGGCTAAAATGGCATGTACGTAGTAGGGGAAGAATCGCTTCCCGTATAGAATGGTCGACAGCCGCTGCGCACAAGCTGAGACGGACATGGACTTGCCATGCTGGTACTTGTACATCTTCACCACGGCATCCAGCCGTTCCTTGAGGGCATTGCCATCCGCAGCGAAGCCCACCACGGACAGAATGATGTGAGCACCCTCGCCAGTCTCATCATCACCGCCGATCTTGAAGACCTTCGGAACCATGCGAGAGTTGATATTGTAGCCTGACGTGGAACGAGTGTCGCCAGCAAGGATCGCGAAATCGGAGCCCGTGATGCCCAGAGTCGAACCGCCGTTGTCGGTGTATCTAGTACAAACTCATTAGCTCGAGACCTTGATGCTCTAAATCAAGGTGGTTTCATACGGGTAGAATCCATGCTGTCTGAGGGGAGCAGCTGTGGGCTGGGAGAAGGAGTATCCGATGGTGTCACCGCGAGACGGGTGATCCAAGAGAGACGTCATCGTGAAGAAGTGAATATTCAAGAAAGAGTGTTATAAGCAAGAAGTTGGAACAAAGCGACACTGAAGGAGGAAATGGAGTGTAGAAATTGGAAGGTCATGGAGGTGATGGCAGTAGTGCAGATTCCCAGAGGTCTGACGCGGTGCTGTAGCTGCCTTTCGCTTACATAACGGCACAGCTCCCGCCGCGCTGCTACGAACTACTTCCAGGTGACCCGAGCTTCCATTTTGCAATAACGGTCTGGCTTCTGGCGATAATAAGGTTCTTGGTGCGGATTTGCCATTTTTCCCTTTTCAACCTTTTCAGGTCTTTATTTTGCTTCATATTGGGCCTCGACGGCAGAGTAGGACACAACACCCGGCGACATCATGCTCGGTCTTGTTTCATATGACAGCAGTGACGAGGACGAGGTCGAGACCAAGGCACCTCTCGAATCAACGGTATGGAAATTTTTCATTTGCTGGTCTCTTTGCTGACAACATGTTCGACAGCGCAACGAAAAGCTTCCTGCCGCCGCCTTACCAGCAGATCAGAGCAGAGGTAATATTTCCCGCTAGGTCCCAAAGACACCTGGTTGGTTTACCCCAAGCTAATACCGTCTCGTTTATAGACCAAATCCCTGTCCATCATGTGCATAAGTTTCCGCCCGCAAGTACAAACTCCAACGAAGTCCCAAGTGGCCCTGTTCTGGGTCCCGCATCTGGCCCAACACCGATCGACCAGGCACAGTCATCAGATGCCCGTACAGAAACCGACCGCTCCTCTCCTTTCTCGGCATCACGAGCTTTGATTCAAGATCTCACGCTCCCTCCAGTCCCCAATCTGGACATTCCACCATCTCCCCCCGGGTCTCCCGATCCTGCGGCAAACGCCAAGTTCGAGCATTTTCTGTCTCTCAAGAAGCAGGGTGTTCACTTCAATGCAAAGCTTGCCAACTCGTCGTCTCTTAAGAATCCCAGTCTATTAAAGAAGATGATGGAACATGCGGGTATTGACGAGCAATCACAATATGATACAGCCTTGCCGGCAGTCTTGTGGAGTACTTCCAGCCTTCCCAAGTGGAGCTTCAAGGAAGAACTTTTAAGGGCCCAACAAGAAACCCGGCAGCAAACGGAAGAGAAGAAGTCATCCGGCCAGAGGTCCTCCATTGATTTTGTATCCGGTTCGGATACAAAAAAGAAAACCGATGCGTGAATATCCATTGATGGTGTCCGGTTGACCTACAGAGGCGCCAAACTTTTACATAATATGAGACGGCCACAGCGTTTCTCGCAATGGGCAGGTCCTTTGGTCCACTCAGCTCAGGTCTCAGAGCATGAACGACTCAGCGTCATGAGTGAGGAAAGGGAATATTCTCATGCTCCATGTGCAACGTTCAGACTTGTCTTCTCGGAAGAGCCTGGGTCGGCATCATCACCCGCCGACCCTTTGTGGGCAGAACTTTGAAGAGATTACGATAGAGCACGGCCTTTGAATGAAGTTCAATGACCAGATGAAAACAACTGACAGAGAATTATTCGATTCAAGTCACTCGCCGAGGTCAAGAATGACCCTTTCATCCTCCTCAGCCACCACCGCCCCCGCCTCCTGATCTGTTGTGGCGTCTTGCTCTCTCATATAGACTCACGCATGAAATCAAGACCATTCTGTCAAAGTTTTCCCCGTATTCTCCGTTGATCTGAAGCGTTCCGGATTTAGAGATGGATCTCTCGCGGGTGAAGACGGCCATAAGCCGACCCGTTCGCTCATCAACCAGCTTGAAGTTTCGCACTCCCCACATGGGAGATGTCGAGTCATCCTCCACCTTGACATGCCGTGTGTGTTTCCAGAGAAAAGAGCGCCTTTCGCCATTGGGGTCCCCTATCTGGCTCGGCACGGTCATCTCAAACCGATAGTGCACATGCAGGGCGACTTTTCTGGTCATGTCCTCCCACTGAGCATTCACGTCGTCGGGGTTTCCCAAACCCAACTTGCAGTCGCCCGAGAACTTGAGGAATTTGCTGACAGCCACCACGGGGCCTTTGTTGCTGTCCCCCTCATGGAGGATGATATCGGGTTTCTTGATAGTCCACAAGGAGACGTCTCCGTAATACAATGCTTGGCCGTCTGTAGATTTAATCTCGTAGCACCTGTGGAAAGGCTTCCTGTAGATATGGTATAGGCGGGAAGGGCCCTGCTCGTCCAACTCGGCTCGCGCCGATTCGATGGACCCGGACCGGGAGGAAGCTGAAGGCATGATGAGTATACTGTACTACAAGCCGGGCGCTTCCCGTGCCTTTAATACGAGTTAGAAAGAGAGCCACGGTTGAACGCGATCGGCGGCGGATACGAGGCTTTTTGGGAGGCTGAGCAAATCAGGATCATTGCATTCCCACATGTGGATGCGGCGAGATGCGAATACGAGATTGCCGGAAATAGCGATGCAACCGAGAGCTTGGAATTACCGAATAGTAACTCGAATTAAAAGTAACTCGCTACTATGGACTTTAAGCGCGCGCGTGTGGGCGCTGAGTCAGCCGGAGCTCCGTCAGCTTGACTGCCTAAGCTTCCTCCATTGAGCATCGTCATCGTTCAATCCCGCTCCCCTTCTCTTCCATTTCATTCTTCCTTCTCCATTCTATCCTCTGCTCTTGGACCGTTTCCACTCAGCCCCGTTTCATAATGAACCACTTCCCCGAAGCCTGGGGCCGAGTAAGTTCCACCTAACCCCGTGCTCGCTACATTGCTAACACTACCCGTAGCCCAGGGACGATGTCTACGGAGCTTACAACTCTTCATATCTTCAAACCAACGGCCCCAAGACACATACCTCATCGCCAGCCGTGACGGGAACGTCGGTCGTGGGCGTGAAGTTTAACGGCGGTGTCGCCCTGGCTACCGACAACCTAGGTACACACATCTCCCGCTTCATTGCCCTCCGGGAAATCCCATTCTAACCCACTCTGGTTTTGGCTCGCAGCATCGTACGGATCCCTCGCACGTTTCACCGACGTGAAGCGTCTGCGCACCTTTGGCGACAAGGCAGTGGTCGGATTTGGTGGAGATGTGTCCGACATGCAATACATTGACCGTCTCCTCGAATCCATCGATATCCGAGAGAACTACTCAACTCATGGCAACATGCTCAATGCCAAGAACCTGCATACCTACCTCGCCAAGGTATTCTATAAACGGCGCTCCGAATTCAACCCGCTGTGGAACCACGTTCTTGTCGCAGGCTTCGACGGGGAAGGCGAACCGTTCCTCAGCTCGGCAGATCTTCTGGGAACGACTTTCTCTGCTCCTCACCTGGCGACCGGGTTTGGTGCCCACCTTGCAGTTCCGATCCTGCGACGTGTGTTCCCCGACGAGAAGCCGATCGAAGAAATTAGTCGGGACCAGGCCGTGGCGGCCCTGAAGGAGTGCTTGAAGGTTCTGTTCTACCGTGATGCACGGAGTCTGGACAAATATTCGATAGCGGTGATTACCAAGGAGGGCATCAACTTGAAGGAGGACGAACAGCTTGAGGGCCAGAGCTGGGCCTTTGCCGAGAGAATCAAGGGATATGGGGCTCAGACAAACTAGATTTCGACTTCCTTTTTCTGTTGTTGTCGTCGTCATACTCGCCTAGTTTGATTACACGAGGAACCCAATGAATGAAGAATTGGATGAAACGGTTGGATACGAGCGATAATAACAATTCATATGTACAATGCCCTTATAAGAGCCGTTTCCTCACAGCTTGGGGCTAGGCTTGTCGTAGACTACGCGATTGACACAGGATCCAACACCTTCCAGCGAGACCGTGACCCGGTCACCGTCCTTGAGCCACAGAGCAGGCTTTCGGCCCATGCCGACGCCTTGCGGTCTTTTGCATCGCAGTTAGCGTCGCTGATCGATGGCACGGATCGGGTTGTACTTACGTTCCGGTGAAGATCATGTCTCCGGGGAGAAGAGTGGTACCCTGGGACAGGAAAGCGATGGTCTTGGCCACACCGAATATCATATCTTTGGTGGAAGACGACTGGACGGTCTTCCCGTTCAACGAGGTCGAGATTTGGAGAGCATCTGGATCGGAAATCACTTTGGAGGAGACGATGCCCGGTCCAAATGGGGCCCAGCCATCGAAGCCTTTACCCAATCCCCACTGGCCTCCGCCACGCTTAATCTGCCATTCGCGATGAGAGACGTCGTTTCCAACCGCGTAGCCCAGGACGTAATCCAGAGCCTTGTTCTCGGGAACGTCCTTGGCCTCCTTCCCAATGACGATAACTAGTTCACACTCGTAGTCTAAACCCTCGACTTCCTGGGCAATTTGCGCAACGGGAATATCATCCGTCGGACCGGCGATAGATGTCACGGGCTTGAAGAACAGCACCGGATACTTGGGAATGGGCAGATTGGACTCCTTGGCGTGCTGCTCGTAGTTCAATCCCAGGCAACGAACGGTCCCGATATCCTTGCGCGCCAGCGGAGCAAGGAGCATGCGCACGTCGGCAATTTTCTCGGTGACCCGGTGTTGACCGAAGATATCACCCTGGATGACTTTTGCTCGAGTGACCTGGGAAATGTCATTGACCCCCGACGGGAGGATCGCGTCTCCGTAATAGATCTGGCCATCCTTGGCCAGGAAGCGGACGAGATGCTAGGGGATAATTAGCCAATGGAGAATTTACATACGGAAAAGCTACTTACCGTGAAAGTAGCCATGATGGGGGAATAAAATGAGGAGTTGATAAGAGTGATGTAGGCCGCCCGAGTAGATCAAGTACGGTAGCTCCATTCGGCCGGGAAAGACGTGGGGTCCGGCGGAAAACGGAGCTGGCGAGCTTCGCGCTTCCCCAGGCTCGGCCATCCAATGATTTGGATCCCCTTTGACTTCATTACTTCTGCGATGGCCCGCCTCTCCGGTCTCCAGCGGGAGGTTTTGTCCCTCTATCGAAAGTGTCTACGTGCAATCCGCCAGAAACCTCTGGTAAGTCGCCGTCACCCTTCCCCTTTCCCGGACTTCCGCTGATGTACCTAGGAGTCAAGAAGCAATTTCAAAAATTACGCCAGGTATGTCCCTTTCCCGGGACTCCCCCAGTCCTCGGTGCACTCCGGCTGAGACGGCCCAGGGCGGAGTTCCAAAAGCACCTCTCGGTGAATAAAAAGGACTTTGGCGCCATTGAGTATCTCCTGCGCAAGGGCCACCGCCAGCTCGAGATGTACGCGTCTCCGGGAATTCGTAATATTCGATGAGTGCGCTCTCGGATGTTTCTCTCTTGGTTCCGTGGGTTTCTCGTGTATCTGGATCTCCCAATTACCAGCTCACCGGAGGCTAGAGGCAGAGTCACTCTGCCCTCGAGGCTCTCGAGGGCCCCGAGTCCACCCGATGCGGGCGTGGACGTTGTACAATATAGAAAGAAACCCGGCGGGCAATTCTTGTCTGGATCTTTTGGGAAGAACCCCTGTGTATAGAAATATAACCGTGTATAGTCCAAAGTCAACCGGATAAGAGAGTCATGTCATTTGAATTGACTACGTTCTCTTTCATAGTGGTAGTGACTTGCCACTCGGGCACGATATACTTTGAAGATATAACTGCATATCCTGCCTGGGCTTACAAACGGTGATTATCCAAGCAAAGATCGCGTCACCGGATGACCAACCTAGAAAACAGATACCGGAATATTCGAGACACCGAGTTGTAGTGCAGCGAGAAGACATCTGGTGGCGATGGAGGATTGGAGAAGTTGGCAGAACGAGCCACCCGCTTCTGGATGTTTCTGACCAACCAGCCGCGGCAGGGCACCTCGAGCTATATAGTATATAATACGGCGGTTTGGCAGGGAAAGAAAACCATAATCATTCTCGATAACCTCTGTACTCAACAAAGTACCTCAAGAAACCGAGAACCCGCAAATCAATACAAGATGGCCTACCTGTGCAACTCCGATTTCCGTCCGCTGTTCCGCCTGCTCGATGACTACGAGACCCACCGCTCCCGCCCCGCTCCCTCTCCATCGCGCTTCACCCCAGCTTTCGATGTACGCGAGCTGACCGATGGCTACTACCTCGACGGGGAGTTGCCCGGAGTGGACCAGAGCGGAATCGACATCGAGTTCAGTGATCCGCACACTCTGGTCATCAAGGGTCACACCCAACGCTCCTATCGCAACGAGAAGGAGAACACCGAATCCCCGCGTGGCGCTCGCCGGTGGCGCCAGCCGACGGTCGAGGATGAGGAGGCCGAGACGATCGACACCGACACCGACGCAGACACCGACACCGTCGACTCCGTGACGCCGACTGATCAGACCCAGCCATCCTTCCACTACTGGGCTTCGGAGCGGTCAGTCGGCGAGTTCCAGCGGACCTTCACTTTCTCAACTCGTGTCGATCAAGATGCAGTGCGCGCCAGCCTGAAGAACGGCATCTTGTCAGTCGTCGTACCCAAAGAGGCTGCGCCCAAGACGAAGAAAATCCGCATTGAATAATTCGCTTTTGACTTATTTTGTATTCTCTACGCATTGGGACCTTGGCGCCTCGTGATTGTTGTATGGCACATGTATAACTAGCATATATTCGAAATAATGAACTTGTCATGGAAACTTTAGCATTCACCGTATTTACGATATGTGATATGTGTAACATGTAGCTTTCTCTGCCAGATCGGATCCGACCCTGCAATGAGCTGCAGACTCCTTGCTTTGGCGCGTGGTTGAGATCTTCCCCAGGTCTTCCCTCGACGTGTCTCCTGGATGCAGGTCGAGTGGCTAGGTGGCTGGTGTACGAGCTTAAGTAAAAAGAAGAGACGGGGAATGTCCCACGAGCCGACATATCCCTCGTCTAAGCGGTAAACGACTCAGTTCCAGCTTCCAATCGGGGTATTTGCGGGCTACAGGCAGAAGCAAAAGCAGAGCTTGAATTGTCTTGAATCGTGAGATTGATTGAATGAATGCACTTCTGAGAAGGGCAAATGACGCCCGTATAAACGCCTTAATCCACGCAGATAAACGAGGGTATACCGATTCAGACTCCATGGATCAGAAAGAAACTCCGTCCCGTCACAAAACGCCCCATGAACTTTTATGTTGACGCAACCAAAACCGTCAGAAAGTAAAGCAAAAACACCGTTATCCATCGAGTTTTGTAAACTGAAAACAGAGGGAAAAAAGAAAAAAGAAAAAAGAACATGTCATATGAACATTTCAGGCCGGGCACGCGCTTTCGTCAATTTGCGGCGATAATCATGGCTTCGGCTTCGAGGTCGACCGCGACACGTTTCAGAGAGAGGAAACTCCGCCTCCTTTTCCATCCCGGCTTGCAGATGATCTGGAGACAAGATCGTCGGCAGCGGGGGCGCATCGGTACCCGGTCTTTGGCACCACATCCGGCTGCTGTATCTGCTTCTGGATCGAGAGTGGTCGATCCACGCCTCGTGTTTTCCGTACGCACGATGCCCAGAGGTAGACCGATGCGTGTGGCCCCGAATATTCGTGCCTGCGATCTGCTGATAGCTGGGCGTTGTCACCAAAGTTGTCGAGGAACTCGAACGGGAAGAGACGTCGACCGCACTTCTGTAAAAGCGATCGTCGGGTGGAGTCCTTCCGGTATAAACTTTTTGCTCTTGCTGGGAAGCGAACGCATACGGTGTCTCCACGGTGGCAGGCTTTGGGGCCTCGGGGTATTCCGTGTATCGAGGAGCGCACAATGTAGATCGGCGTGCCCGCGATCCCGCAAGGGGCTGGGTGGCTGGGCCACTGCCATCGTACCAGCGAGTGGTAGCTGGACGCAGCCGCGAGAAGTTCCCAGACGGAGCGTCCTGGAGGCTGAGGTGGCGCTGGAATTGATCGCCCGAGGCACCGGACTGTTCACTTCCGAGGTAGACGTTCTTGGTGCTGTCCGCAGCGCAGGAACTAGAACTCTGCGAATCGAAGGACGCCCTTGTTCGGCTCCGCTGAAGGGAACGAACAGATGTCGCAGAGCTGTACCCGCTGTCGGACTTGTTGAGCGATCGAAGAGTGCTTTGATCGACCCCAGTGTCCGTCACACTCTTTTCCAGGGGAATATCGTACATGGCGATACCCTCATCGTCTGCCTCGCCGGGGAAGATCGAATTGCCCCGAGGCACTGCCGTAACGGGCGATTTCTCGAACGAGAATGGACTGCCGGGTACATCGTCTGATTTCTTCATCTCAGACACCAAAGGAATCTCCAGAGTAGAGCCTCTCTTGCCAACGGTCTCGACGTTCTCCAACCCGAGCCCCGGCGCTGTGGCATGGGATCGACCGAAAGGAATCCGCTCACTTGGGCACGGGGATGCAGAGCCGTTGACCACTCGTAAAGATCCCAGTTTGAGGGCTCCAAGCTGAGTATACCGAGTGTCTGTGGGACTGGTTGGCCGCGCCGGTAACAGAATGGGCAGAGGGGTTCTCTCGCGCGGAGGCAGAGGCCATTGTAAACCCCGAGGCTCCATCAGATCATCGGAGATCTCGGGTTCCCCAATTGGGGACGGTACACGTCGAACGGCACCGGTTGTTCGCCGCGTGGCGATCCCCGGCCGTGTTAGTAAGGACCGACGGCGGGTCAGCGAGAAGCGCTGGTTACCCACCAAGAAGGCCGTATTAGAGGACGTTGCATCCTCGATCGGGCTCTCGTAGATCACACTTCTATGTCTCTGCAGAGAAGTCTGGATAGAGTTGGCCCGTCTCGGCTGTTCTGGAACCGGAGGTGTCTGGGAATAATCATTCCATATTCCGGTTTGGTACGAGGTTCTTCTGATGGGCGGGTTGGTGGAAAAAGAGCCCGAACGGGGTGAAACGGGTTCCGGGATCTGATCCTTCAGAGATTGAGTCGGAGATAGAGCAGGGCTCTCATTAGGGCTCTGCTCTGGTGCGTCCGGCTCTGCTTCGAACAAGGTTGGAGGGATCTCCGTCGCTTTCGGATAGCTAGTTCTGACATCCCTGGAGATCTGGGAACCAACCCAAGGATTCTGCCATCCAATCAGCCCCGTGGCAAGCTCCGGCTGATCAGGTTCAGAGCGAGATAGCTGCGGAGAACTAAAAGCTAGCTTCTTTGTCAAAGGCTTGGAAAGGCGGTTGGCACGACGGCTCTCATCTTTCGTTGAGGTCGACTGTATATTGCCCATAGTGTCACAGGCACCAAGAGCAAAGAGCGTAAATTCCCCAAAGCTTTAAAGGGAAGATCCAACGCAGCATGGGATGACCAAAGTAAATATATAAGATGAAGGGGACCCGAGGAGCAAACAAAAAGTGCTCGAGCCAGTGGTCTCCCAGGATTCTGTTCAGATTAGATCGAACCCGGGCAATTGACGTCAAGCCACGCCGTGATTGCTGAGAGATCGATCCGGGCACCAAGTTGTACCACTCGTTGCGTTTGCAATTGGTCGTACGATTTAGCGGCTGAAGGGCCCCCGTGCGGAGATGATGGAGGAAACCCGTGTTTCAGATTGGTAGATGCTGCGGAGATCGGTTGGACCGGAGACACGAAGGCGAGAAGGGCGGGAATGGCAAGAGTGTTGAGGTTACAACACGCACAGAGAGGGTATTCACAGAATCCACGAGGACCGTGTCCAGCACCGAAGTACTTCCAACGTACTTGGCGCGTCTACTCCAGAGTAAGACGGCGAGGGAATCAACAATGAAACAGGGAGTATACACAATAGGTATGAACAGGTTGAAACACGAAGCAATCACAAGAAAAAAAAAAAAAGAACAAAAACAAGAACGAGAAACGAGGCAGGAATCTGCCTCCGCGGAGGGGGGAAGGTGGGCATTAGATACATAAAAAGTCGAGGCATGCAGGACGACGAGACGAAAGCGTTAGGTCGCCACGGGTCAACTTGCGCGCTCTCCCTGTTCTCGGGGCAGCGCCATCGCGTAACTTAGGGACGTGCGCTGGGGGATGCTGCATGCGGAACAGGGAAGGACAGGTACAAGGTAATTTGCCATTTGTTATTTTTAATTTCTGCCTGCAATCGAAAGTTGCGCGAGTGAAGTGGGTGAAGCGGTTGGGTTGATTGGTTCGGCCTTAGCCGCTTGCGGCTGGGGTAGACGGGAGATAAGTACCGGGTACTCTTGCGTTCCGCGATCAGCCCATACTAGACGCAAGTACCTTGTACACATCCGGGACGGGATCGTCGTACAATCGAAAACCTGATGCGACATGGTGGACCCCTCGACAACTTCATTGTGATATGCTTTCGTATCCGGCCTTTCCCAGGGTTGATTGCAACCATTCACTGATCTGATTAGAAGGTACCTTTGAAGAACCAAGCTCTCGGACTCTTTGCTACCACGCTAAGCTCTCCCAACCCACTCCACGCGAGAGCTGCATCCGGCGACGGCGTGGTTATCGACAGACCTGGTGGGTCATGGCGAGTGCGCTGCCCGCCTTCCCCTTCTTGACCGCTGGCGACTTTGACTGGGCCTGTCGCGACCTGGCCGATCGAGCCTGCGGCTGTGGGGGCTGGTCATCCGTTCGACTTGTCACAGAGGTAAACCGGTAAACCCCCCTGCCTACATCGGGCACGGCCTCGGGAACCCTACTGACGTAATCCAATCTTAGAACAGTACCTATCTCAGAATTACTCGATGCGTGGATGTCCTGGATACCACCGAGGGCCCAGAGTTACAGGAAGCACAGGAGCTGGAAGACGAGGATCCGGTCTGCAAGCCCCTCGGTGCACAACAAGACACGCACCTGGACAACATTCGACGATGCTCATTCTTAATTTTTGACAGGAGGCGCTGCTTCGCACCGATCTCAACCCTAATTTACAGATAGACTATGATATAGTGTTCTCCCCCACATATCAAGTCCCCGTCTTGTATTTCACACTCAGGTGGCATAACCGCCAGGGTCCACTCGGGCTGGATGCCGTCTATCAGTACGTGGTCCCGGAACAGTACAGAAAAGAATTGAAGAGTGTGGGGGTCATTGGGGGCATCAGCTTCGGTGTAGGTGTGCCCTCGAGCATGAAGATCGCGTTGCAAGAGCTCATCTTTCGTAGTACCATCCAGAATCTGGCGCTCCGGCATTTTTTGTCCACCCGTGCAACACGGCGGATGCCATGGCACAGATTGCAGACGCACGGAGCGTCACTCCCAGAACGTATCTCATCATCTGGCTCGGCCTCGTCGGGCATTGCGTGAACCTGCACGTCCCACGTGAGCTCGTCGCCTCGGACGGTCCCAGCCCATCCTGAAGCACCTTGCATCTGCAGGGAAATGCCAAGCGAAAGAATCCTCCCCGAGAACTTCGGTCATTCCCCAGCCACGGAGCCATACATGAATCTGGCCCTCGAATCCATTTAGTCTTCGTCCGAGGAAGCCTCCATCGGCACATCGCTGTCTTCTTCCATCGGTGCATCCTCCTCGTCGCTCTCCTCTTCACGAGCTCGCTTCACACCGTGCGCGTCCCCGTTGGCCTCGGTCGCGGGTCGCGCGGGCACACTGCCCGGTGGGCCGCTGAAAATGGTCTTCTGAAGATCGGTCGAGACCCCACTGGGTCCGGCACCGGTAGCGGGTGCAACGTATGTACCTCGAAGTTTGGCGATCACGCCGGAAGCTCCCTTGGCGTAAACGATTTTCTAGATACCATTAGCGCAGTGAAATGTCAAAATAGCGGGCAGTACACACCATTTCCTTGCCGAAGAAGTCAAATCCTTGAAGAGCGCGCATGGCTTGTGTACTGGCCTGAACGTCCTTGAAGACCACATGAGCCTGGCCTCGCATTTTGTTCGTCTTCATAGCCACGACGTCGAGGACGGTGCCGTAGGTGGAGAACAGGGTGTAGAGCGACGTGCGAAGATCATGCTTGCGCAGTTTGTCTGGGAGGTTGGTGCAGTACAATCTAGAAGGCTGTCAGTGTCCAATTGCCGGGTCAATTGCGATCAAAGGGTGAGCTTACGTCTGATTGGGAGGAACCGTCGCCTTCGGGTCGGGGCGTGAAGCTGCTTTGGTGGCCATATTGTATGGTATTAGATGGGGTATCTGGTTATTGTCGTGGTCGCATGAAAAAGGAGGGAAAGAGAAAGCAAACGGTGCTGGCAGGGATGCAATATAAGAGCTCGGTGACTGCGTGAACCCGTTCGGATGTCCAAATCGCGAGAAATGCAGTGGAGTCATGTGACCATTACCTAATGAGCCAGCTTCATGGCCCCGCAGCCGAGTTGTCGGGCTCAGGCTCCCGCTTGTTTCCCCCTCATCGACGGTAGAGAGCTCCTCCTGTCGTATCTTGCACCTTTACCATGGCCGCTCCTCAAGTTCACCATCTCTTTCACTCTCCAATCGCAGACCACTCGTTCTCCTCTGACAAGCAGACCCTCGCCGTCGCCCGGGAGAACAATGTGGAGCTGTACCAATCGTCTGGCAACAAGTTCTCGTTGAGCGATGAACTCAAGGGCCACGAGAAAACGGTCACCGGTGTCGACATTGCTCCCAGCAGTGGGCGTATCGTTACTTGCTCCCAGGGTCGGTTTTACCTCAGAGAGTGCCTGGGTTCATTCATCAACTAAACATTCTATGCAGACCGCAATGCATACGTCTGGGAAAAGACCCCCTCTGGCTGGAAGCCGACGCTCGTCCTCCTCCGAATTAACCGCGCCGCAACATTTGTGCGTTGGTCGCCCTCCGAGCAGAAATTCGCCGTCGGTTCCGGAGCTCGCTTGATCTCTGTCTGTTACTTCGAGGAGGAGAACGACTGGTGGATTTCGAAGCATCTCAAGAAGCCGATTCGAAGCACCATCACAACTCTGGCTTGGCACCCCAACTCCGTGCTGCTGGCCGCTGGCTCCACCGACTCGCATGCACGAGTCTTCTCGAGCTTCATCAAGGGTATTGACTCTCGCCCAGAGCCCAGCGCCTGGGGAGAGCGCCTTCCATTCAACACAATCTGCGGTGAATTCCTGAACGACTCGGCTGGCTGGATCCAGGGTGTCGCATTTTCCCCGAGTGGAAACGCTCTTGCTTTCACTGGACACGACAGCAGCGTCACGGTTGTTTACCCCAGTGCGCCGGAACAGCCGCCCCGGGCGATGCTGAACATATCCACCCGTCTGTTGCCGCTCAACAGTCTCATCTGGAATGGCGAGAATGAAATTATTGCGGCTGGTCACGTATGTCTCCAATCTACAAGGTGGATCACTCGAGTTGTACTAATGCCTGGTTTCTAGGACTGCGAGCCATTCCGCTTCAGTGGCGATGAGAATGGATGGCAGCTTGCTGGTTCGCTGGAGAACAAGGACTCCGGCGCCGGTGGCGCTCGTGAAGAGTCTGCGCTCAACATGTTCCGGCAGATGGATCTGAAGGGCCAGACCCAGGTGGACACCAAGCTCAAATCGACCCACCAGAACACCGTGAACACCGTCCGTGCCTTTGACGAATCCAATGGGCAGGTCCGCTCGTTCAGCAGTGAGTAAATCTCCGTAGTTGATCGGTTGATCTTATGCTAATCTGGAATGCAGCGAGTGGTGTGGATGGCCGTGTTGTGGTGTGGACCATCTGAAGAATCCATAAAGCTCGGTATATTAAATCCCTAGAGAATAGCAAGTGCCCGACCGGTGCAATCGTACACTCATCCCCAGTAAACGCCAGCAAAAGCGTAAAAGCGTAACATTCGTGATCCTTTCCCATGATCTGGATGCGTGACATCATTACCTAATCGCATCCCAGCTTCCCCGGATTCCGCAACCGCTCGCAACCTTGGAACAATCGTGCTTCTTGACCCTCCCCAAAAATGGTTCGCTTGGAAGTGGTGCTTTTTTATTTTCTATCCTGGCTTGGTGTGGTCTTGGGAAGGAATGAGACTCGGCACATTTCAAGCGACCTGTTCAACTCACTCGAGGAGTTATCACGAATAGTAGACATCTCCTACTGCGTGAGCACAACTGGCATCCAGGAGCCGTTCCAGTGCCTGAGCCACTGTGCTGAATTTCCTAACTTGGAGCTAGTTACTGTAAGTGCCATCCGGTAAACTGCTACGCGACCAGAGCAGATCCTCACACCCTCACAGACATGGAGTACCGGAGTCCTTCTCTCTGACTCATGCGGCTATATCGCAATTTCCCACTCGCCCGGCCCCAAGCGCATTGTCGCTGCCTTCCGCGGGACCTACTCAATTACAAACACGATTATAGATCTCTCCGCAGTTCCACAATCCTATGTGCCATACCTTGGAGATGGATCCCAAGGGCTGAAAGGGCTGAACCCTTCCGCGCCACGATGTGAAAACTGCACCGTCCATGCCGGGTTCTTGAAATCATGGATCAACACTCGTCCCACCGTGCTACCCCACCTAGCAGAAGCGCGAGAGAAATATCCCGACTATGAGGTCACTCTGGTAGGGCATTCCCTTGGAGGCGCTGTGGCAGCGTTAGCGGGCCTAGAAATGCGCCTCAAGGGCTGGAATCCAGAAGTCACCACATTTGGTGAACCGATGGTCGGCAATGCGGCGTTCGTGGGTTTCCTTGACGAGCAGTTCCAATTGGGAAACTACAGCAATCCCGCAGACAATCCAGAAGGCCAACGATTCCGCCGTGTCACTCATGTCGACGACCCCGTGCCTCTTCTCCCACTCCGAGAATGGGGGTACGCACCCCATGCAGGGGAAATATACATTTCCAATCCGGACCTTTCTCCAACCGTTGAAGACGTCCATTTATGCGTTGGCAACGAGGACCCTCAATGCATTGCAGGATCTGAGACACCTTCTGCGCTAAGCAACATGCTCAAGGACGTTAATATACCCCATGATGTCTTCAACTCCGACCCAGATCTCTGCTCTACGTACGAAGGCGTACCTGATATGCAACCTGGCCAACAGGCTGTGCTGGGAAAGCAGAAGCCTGCAAACTGCGCATCTCGTGACGAGACGAGGTCATTATACCCTCGCCGCTGGAACTGGTCCCTAATTCCGGCAAGATATCGACTTTGGGAGCTCTTTTATGCCCACCGTGACTACTTCTGGCGCATTGGGTTGTGTGTACCTGGTGGAGATCCAACTGGATAGGCTGCTTGTCTTCTCGTAATGTTTTTCTAACGTTTGGGGAATAATAGGTTAGGGCACATATGCGGTCTATTAGCACTACCATATATATATAACGAAGCGGGTGTATTTCTAGTTAATGTTTCACAAAGCTGATATCTGATACATTTCAATTTCAAGGTTGAGACAGGAGACAAAGTGGAAAGTTCGAGTAAAAATATCTAGTTGCCATTTGAACAAACCCAATAACATACGATGTCTAAGAACACTAAGAACACGCTCGCAAAACAAGACCGGGGTAATATTGAAGTCCGAGAGCTATAAACAAGAAGAGCCAAAAATCAAATTCGTGTGCAAGAATATAGAGCCATCGTCAAGAGCATGCAACAGAAATAGACGATGTGATTTGGGTGGGGGATCATCAATGACCGTGTTCCAGACTCGGCACAATGACAGGTCCATATTTGACCACGTTCGCATAGGCACCTTCACCCTGAACCATGAAATCAGCAGCCAAGCTAAGCTTACTCTGGCCTTGAGCCATGATAGGCTGCCCAAATGTAGGAGCTGTGGCAACTTCAGGGTCATATGCGACGATAGCAACATAATTACGGCGAGCCATCAGCTTGCGGTGCTCACGGGCCTGGCCGGTAACATCGGTCTGGAAGATCTCCATCATGTCTTCCTTGGTATCGGTAGGTTGACCGGATGAACGGTGGCCGTTGGCGGGGACATACAGCGGCTTGTTGTGGCTGTGAAGGAGCTTGATAACATAGGATGGAGGCGGGGTGTTGACAACGGGGGAAGCAATGAGCTGGTACATGGTCTTGTGGTCCGAGGGTTGGGCAGGGTCATGAACGAGTCCAGCACCGCAGGCGTTGACAGCACCGGAGAGGAAGGTTATGCGAAGAGACTTCTGATGGGCAATTCCCTGCAGAGTTCGAATGAGGTATGTTCGTTCAAGTTCCTGCGATCATTTTGTTAGCGATGAAGCCGAACGAAGTAGAGAAAAAAAGGCCGACAAACCTTGGATTCGTGCGTCCATTGATCCCGCAGCTCGTCCATGAGATCAAATTCACCGAATGGGCTCAAGATGCCACCCATGAGTCCAGATTTCCCAACCGCACGCTTGACGGAATCAAAGCCTGACCCTACAAAGTCCTTGACCCCCACCACACCGGCGACCGAACTTGTCACCTTGCCCAGAACGTTGTAGGCACCGGTCACGGCTCGTTTGCCTGTGGCAACGGTCTGGGCAATTTGCTCTGCTGTCTCCAAGCGGGGATAGATGAGTGGCACCGAGACCATCCAGAGACAATGCTGTACGCTCGGCGGTAGCATTGCAACTTTCGGGAAGAGACCCTGATATGTGGGACCGGCCATCACTTGATGAGGGTTGCGCTCCGAACGACAATCAGGGCCGACAACCACGACACCGGGGCCAAGGTACTTGACAAAGTGCCAGCCCGTGCCAGTAATTGTGAAGAGGTCCATGTCATTGTTGACATTGCGAAGGATATCAAGAGTGGTATGGTGCTGGAAGAGGAGATACATCTCAATGCCGATACGTCCGATGTTTTTGAACATGTTCGAGAATTGCATGTGTTCGGGGTAGGAGCCGAAGCCATCAAAACTGAAAAGATTGTTAGCCATCGCGTGGGCATACAGGAAGAGCTGAAGGGACTCACATATCATGGTCATCAATTTGACAGATATAAGGGATCTGTGCAAAAGATTCTCTCAAGTGCGGCTGGTCAAAGTGACTGGTATAGTAGTGGAAATAGGCATGGGACACATCTTGCTGATTTGCGGCTGTCCAGGATGCGTTCTTCCTAGCTTCCTTCCCCCGGATGCAGAGCCATTGTTTCAAAGAGGGGATTTCTTTCCACATGCGGTCTGCATAGATCTGTCCACCCAGACATAACTGGGTATGGAACCCTCCAATCTCGTTGTGCTTTTGCATGATATCCTTCCACATAAAGCCGACGCCGCCCAAGCGAGACCGCTCATTGGCATTGACGTTGAGTGAGAAATCATTTCCTGATACTGCAATGAACCGCCAATTGGTCTCGTGTCGGCCGGCGACAAGGAACTCGTAGCGGGTGCAGCCAAGATGTGAAGTAATGGCATAGGTCCATTTGGCAGGGCCTGCGTCATCCATCTGCAGATCAACTTCGTACTTGTAGAAGGTCCACCGTTGATGGGCGGCAATATTGACCCCCTTCAATTGCCTCGGGTTGGGAGACAGATCAACACTCTGATGGATATGGATTGTGGGCGGTTGGGCGGCATCGGTTACCAAAAGAATAGAGCCTAACCAGAGTCCACGTTCAAGGTCCATATTGGTGTACCTCAGATAAGGACCAAAGTAGACGCCGTTTGTGGGGGCTGTCTTGTATAGATCCATACCGCTACTTGGGGGTGGTCCCGAGAAACCTGCAGTCATAGGAGACTGAAGACTCTCGAAGCCTGGGGTTAGCGGCACACCTGGAGATGCCATTGGTTTGCCAAATGCTGAGAGACCCGGCGATGTCAAAGGGTGGCTGCTGTAAACGCTGCCCACCGGAGACATGGGGGTGTCGTTGAGGTTCAGTGGCGTCGGGCCTTTGGGAAATTCCCACTGGGTTGACTGAGTAGGCAAGTGAATATAGTAATACTGCCCCGAGCTGGGATCCATGTGCGCAATCCAACCCTCTGGAAGAGGTGGGGGTGATGCTGGAGGAGGCCCAGAAGGTCCTGGAGAAGTGATTCCCGCTGCCTGCTGATAGATAGGCTGGCCATTAGCTCCAGAATGCTGCGGCGATTGTCCCATATGCTGTTGCTGTCGTGGATCGTTTGCAAAAGCCGGATGATCAAGTGTCGGGGCTGACGGTGCTGGAGAATCCGAAGTGCCGGTAGACGCGGCTACCGCAGCATCGGCAGGATGCGGCTGGTTTACTGTTGCTGGATGTGCCCCAACAGCAGCTGCTGCTGCAGCTGCCGCCCCAGCGGCGGCGCCACCCTGTTTTTCATTTGGGTACCCATTTGGTGCGCCGGGCCCGGAGACACTCGAGTAGGCAGGAGGTGGAGACGAGCTGAGGCGCATCCGATCCATGTCCTGCTGTAGCGCATTGGCAGGGACCCTCGACGGCTGCTGCTGCTCCGGGGCTACTGGAGCCTGCTGGGCTTGTGGTGGAGTACTGCTGTACTGTCCTGGGTGCTGCGTAGTTGGTTGCTCACCACTGACAACTTCTGCGCCCTGGTAGACAGTGGGCGGGCCATGAGGCTGGGTCCCCGGTTGCTCAGTGGGAGTCCATGGCCGTTGCGAATCTTGCTGTGGCTGTTGATAGGTTGCTTGCTGCCCCGTATACTGCCCAGCGCGCATTTGTGCAGCGAAATTCTGCGACTGGAGGCCAGCAAGCGTCCCTGTTCCTGCGATTCCAGCCGCAACATAACGGGCCTCGATATCAGAACCTGGCTGTTGACCAGGGCCAACGATAGGCGTTTCTGGCGGTGGAGGAGATCCACGTTGAGCTCGAGTTGTAGAAGTGGATGCAGTGGAGCTGATTCGATTAATTGAGTTATTCTGTGGGGGCTGCAGACTTGAAGATGGCCGGGATGCCGAACTCTGCGGAGGCGGATAGTATTGTTGACGATAATCATATTGTTGATTATCCTCTTTAGGAGCCGAGGCCGCGGGCGGACGAGGGTACTGCCTGGCCGCCAAAGCTTCCCGGTCTGGCGCATCGGGACCAGGCGATTCTGGCAACGGCTTCGGAGCAGTGCCTCGTCTCTCAGCTAATGTAGCGATTCGAGGCTCGCGACCATCGCGGGGTCGCAAAGCCGGGGGATAATCAGCGGGGCTCACGGAACCGGAACCAGCCGGCGGCGGCGAACCATATCGATTGCTATCCGTGGGACGCCCATCGTTGGAACTCGAGGTACGCATCTGGGGACGGGGACGATCATCGGGATAGGGCAAAGGAGCGGGTGGTGGACTGGATGGAGACGCCGAATCTCTCTTGTTGATGCGCAGCGGCTGGACAACGGGCCCTTCTTGTCTGCCAGAGTTGAGGAACAGCTCGCCGTCCGGATGGAGGGCACGGCTCTCGCCGGGGTTCATGATGTAGGCGGTCGATCTGGAAAAAAAAGATGAAGAAGCCGCAGAAGCCGCCTGAAGATACACAAAGTACTAATTACAGAGTTTGGCGCGTAGATCAGTTGGATTTCGCCGGTGAGGGGCAGCTGGGCCCCAACCGGGGACGTGGGAGTATCGGAAAATAGGGGAGCCTGGGATAAAAATAAACCGGAGGGATCCGAGCCTAGGATCTCGGACTTTTGGGGAAAAAGAAAAAAGATGAAGGGAAAGGGGAAGATGAAGAGGGAGGTAGCTCGTCGTGATCTCGAAGCGCCCGAGTTGGGCGAGACGCCGACCCCGCAGGTGACGAGAGCCTGTCACGGCGCTTGTATATACCTCAGTTCTTTGGAACTTTGGAAATTCTATGTATAGCTACACTACACCGTTTATTTGTCACTGTGATGTTCCATGGCACATAAATTCGTTTCTATACATATACACATCCGTCGTCAATCATGCTATGGGAATACAAATAAACAAAGACACAAGCCGTCGTGTTCCACCAAATGCCCGTAGTACGCCAAAACCCATACTCCAATAGATCGCTTAGAACCCGAAATTGACCATCTGCAGCCCTTCTTTGGCCATCAGATCAGCCCAATCCACATCCATCGTGTGGCCCACCCGCATCAGGCGCTCAAGCTGTCGCTCGTAGACCGTCTGCAGGATGGCCCGTGTGGTCGCTGCATTGCGCCCCATGCCATCCTCCTCATCTTCCATGCTCGTCATCAGTTCCATGGCCATCATCTTGAGGCCACTGGCTGAGGCTGTCGCACCCGCCAGGAAAAGTGGGAAGACGAGGAAATGTCGGTCCGCTCGTCGGGTGCTCGTCGTCTGTTCGGCAATACGCAAAATCTCCCCGGCATGGTAATCGATCTCACCGTCAGGCGTGTATTCTGACTCGTGACGTTGACCGGGCCACATACTACTGTATGAGAACAGTTGAGAGGAATGGAATAAAGTGGCCGACTGTGAGGAAGTTAGCGTTGGAACTCGGAGTGTAAGACTGAGGTGACTGACCTGCTGCAAGATTTCCTTGGATCGCCGAGGGAGGGTGTCTTGATGTTGAGACCAGTAGGTAACGTCGGGAGCCTCCCAAAGCCTTGCAAAGGCCTGCCTCAAATTGCTAATATCCTCTGGCCGCTGATCAAACTCAGAGGGCCGAGACTGCTTATCCTGGCGAAGCTGAGCTGCGAGGAACCCGAGCTGAGCAGTCAGAGTAAAGGTATCGGCGTACAGACGCATCATCACCGGCAGGCTGTCGTGCTCTTCGGGGTAGATCATACTGTAGCCTTCGGGAACGGAAGGATAGAGAAGACACTCAGACGTGGGAAGCATCTGATGGTCAGTGACAGCCCGCACGAATTCACCCGTGCCTGCCCCGCTCAGCAAAGCGTATAGATCGATGTGGCAGATCCACCAGAGAATAAAGGGATGTGGTTCACGGCCAAACTTTGACCGGCGGAGGAAGGCAATGTGGAGTAGTCGAGAGATATGGTGAGACCAGAGGTTGGAACCATGGGGCTCAGCAGCCGCGACCTATGTGGGCAGTCAGTATCGAGGAAGCCAAAACTAGCGGAGATCGTAATACCTCGTAGATGAGAAGGAGGAAGTGAGTGAGGAAAAGTCCATCGGAAACGAGGTCGTCGTTGTTACGGAGGCTGGTTTGAAGCGAAGGGAAAGCCTGCTGGTAGTATTGCAGCGCATCCACATTCTGCCCGGTACCGCTGTGTGAAAGACTGAGCGCCGAGACAGCCATGATGGCATCGGAAAGCTCGAAGAGAAATCAGTATAGGAATATCGCATTGAGGCCAAAGGGACATACGGGAGGGAAATGAGCGGCTTCTCGCTCCAGGAAATCCGCGCTCAAAGTCATGCCACTGCTCTCGAGCCCGAACGAGTCGTCCTGGCCCCGATCATGAGGGAACAACTGCTTCCAGACAACGTGCCGGAAGTGAGCAAACAGCGCCGTGTCCTGGCTGTGCTGCTCAATATAAGGGTCCAAGAAGGACATATCATCTTCGAATTTGATGGGAGAGGGGAGAGAGGCGAGGATGGGATCCAAGGAGAGGGAACCAAAGGGATCGGCAATCTCGGATGAAGGTGAGATTCTGGGCGTTCGGCCATTGGAGGACGACCGCCGAGTCACATCCTCGAAGGTCTTCAAGATCACGACATTGGGATCAGTGCCGGCGTCACTCTCGGCCTTGGATCTGCTCATGGGACTGTTGGCTACCGAGCCACTGGCCTCGGATCTGGACTTCTCCGACGTATCGTCCACGTACTCGGGCAGAGTAGAGAAACTGTCCGGGATCACGACTACATGGTACGTGCCGGGGCTGGAAGCCTCCGCCTTTCTTTCTCGCTCCTCATCGGATGTGAGGAGAGAAAAGGCAGGAAGGGCATCTCGGGAGGAAAAGTAATCGGACTTCTCCTCGCTCGGGGTGGGCGAAGAAACTACAAACGATCGAGTTAAAAAAGGACACCGCTGGTACCGAATACCGATCACACTTACGATCCCAGACAATGTTTCCTTGGGTCTTCACGTCGGCCATCCGGCCCATGATCCGAGGGGTATCATCGCGAAAAGCCAGACGCGGTCGGTAGTCGCAGATATGGCCGAGTCGAGTACATTGCTAAGAGACGGTGAGGTGAGTCAGTCGTTCAGAGAGCGTTTAGCCGAGGAATGCCTACATTGCATTGCGGGTGTCCCTCATCACATTTAACTGCAGAATGCCGGTCAGCCACGGAATCCCTTCACGGGGCCCAAGAATTTGAAACTCACCTTTGCGACTCTGCAATGCGCGAAAAAGCCTCAGTCAATAAACCGTTCTTTTTTCTATTGCAGAGGAAACCACTGGGGGGACTTACCCGACACGTCCTAGAGAAGCGCGTTAGCAATGGCCGAGTTAGCTCAATACCGCGAGTAGAGCGGACGTACCAGCAACCGGTGCGCGATCTGGGCGGCAAACGAATGCGCGGGGGCGCAATCAGACCTTGCTCAGGTTTTCCCACGACGGTCTCCTCCTTGGGCGCGATGATGGGGAGTCGAAGCGGGCGCTTGGCGGAGGCATGGCCCCGGCGGTTTTGCATCACCAGGCTGGTGACCGTCATAAGGCTGACTGGTGCCTGCGAGGCTGTGTGGGGGATCAGGGATCGGCAGTTGTACAAATGTACGAGCGGATGGGATCGCAACTTACGAGGGCGACTCGGTTGCGGCGATACGGGGGACGCAAAGATCCCGGGGGCAAGTAGATCACCAATTGAGGGGGAATCGAGGGGGATTGACAGGCGCTAGAGTTGAAGCGAACGGGGAAAGGATGGGTCAAAGTGGGACAGAAAAGGGAAAGGAAAGGTTGGGGAAGGAAGGGCAGTTATGTAGTCGAGGGAAAAGAGAAATGCAAATCAAGCTACAGAGGAACCGGAGAACGGGAACCGCATGGTTCACGCATGGATGGCGCAGCCTTGTTCCTGGGGCTTGTGAGGTGGCGGGAATCCGAAAGAATTTCGGATGCAAAGCTTCAAGTGCCGGCGAAGGGATGAACAGGTCAGACAGATAGAGATTGATTTGGGAAACTACGGGCCTGGGAAGACGAAAGCGAAGAGTCACGATCCGTTTCGTCCGGGGAAATGAGCGAAAAGGGTTTAGACGGGTAGACAAATCAGGGGGTGGAAAAAAAGGGCAAAAAGGAAAAAAGTGGAAAAATGCAGATGGCATGCAGGTGCCAACCATGTGGTGTGCTATTCTTACTCTCTTGCCTAAACAGGGGAGCGGGCTCCGATGCAGCTAACGGGGAACGGGAATGGGCTGGCTGAGGTCTGAGGTGTCTATCCTGGGTTAGAGAGGGTGGAAGAGCGAGGAACCGGGGAGATGGAAAGTAAACACTAGTGCCTCGTTCGGACGAGTTCCAAGGGAATGACAGCCGTGGTACTTGCATGACCCGGAGCCGAAGAATGCGCATCTGGGGAAGCGAGTGCTTGAGTTTTCCCAGGCGCAGGGCCTGGATCGGCCCGGCCAGGCCAGCCTGGCCCTTATCGGGACTCTGGAAGATTCCCGTACGGATGGAGAGGAAAATGGACGAGGTGACCGCTCTCGCGGAATTCCTGCTTCCTCAACGGACTTGACCGAGGGTTAAGCGAGTGGCGTTTTGACTAGTTCATGGCCCGATCCGGCGTAGCTCATATTCCGTGTTTCTAATTCCTCAGCGCTCTACTCTAAGGCTATCACTCCGTTATGATCCACCAGGATCAACAAGTGGTCGATCCACCACGTGGTTTGGTGTCCGTGGATGCCCTTATGCGACCAGCCCGAGCGCCTCGTCGAGGATGCGCTGTACCGCCGCGGATCTCTCGCCGGCCCTCCACACCCGCACACTGTCGCCCAAGGTGTCGGGCATCGTCCGTACTGCCGGTCGCAGTTTCAGGAACGCCAGGACCGCCTCTGCGCGTCCCTTGCGAACCGTCTCGACGTCGTTGCGTTCTCGGGTGAGCAGCTGCGCCAGATCCGCCATCGGTGCCGCCAGGACCTGTTCACCGGGCCCTGTCCATTGATCCACTCTACCGATGAATGCTTGGAGCTCTTCGTACACCGTGTTGACGACCTGTCTGCCCCCGTGAGTCAGGGCTTGGTCTAACGGATCGATCACCTGTCGTATGTATCTACCCAACACTGTGGTTCGGGCTTAGCCGGCTGCGGACACTAGACGCCAGGGGGGGAAATGGGTGGACAAATAAGGGTAAAACAAAAATAAAAATAAAAAATAAAAATAAAAACAAGGAAATAAAGGGAATGGGAAAGGTTTTACTTACCGTCGGCCGAATCGGCCGTGGCGGGGTTCAGGCACTGCAGGAGACACTGCACACCGGCCGCAAGGGTGTCTGCCGAGTCTCGCCCATTCCCGGAGTCGATTTCCATCCCGTTCCCCTCTTTCTCGTCCTCGATCACTTCCTCTAATACGGGCGGGACAATTCGTAGTGCGTCGGGCATGAAGTTCACCTGACGAGCCAGGGCTATTTGCCCCAGGGCCCGTAGTCCATGCGGTCGATACAATGCGTTAGTTCGCTTCGCTTCGCGGACGGCAATGGTCTGAACGCGGGGTTAGTCCCGATACAGTTGTAGTCTCTCAAGTCTCTCGTGTTCTGTTAACCCACCTTCATCAGCTCGCTCAAGTCTGGTCGCGCCGTCCACAACGCCTGAGCGGAGCCCGCGAACTTGACCAGCGCGGTCAGCACCACTTCCTTTCCCTCCCACGTCTTGCCAGATAGTGCCTTTTCCAATACCGGCCAGATCAATTGGGAGGTGGGGAGATCGATCTCCGTTTCAAGTGACACCACCGCCTGAGCTATCGCGCGGGCGGCCGTATGTTTGATGGCCCACCGCGCCGAGTCCAGGTTGGCGGATACGAGCCCCACGATCTCCCGGATGTAGAGCGTCACTGCCCGGTTGCCTCCCACATTGTCCTGCCACGTTTTTTCAAACTCTTCTTTCACGTGGTCGTCGGCGTCATGCTTACACACAAACACAAAGGGTAAAGCTGCGGTGGCAAATGCCATGAACCGGTCGTTCGATAGCTTGCTCGACGCGTAGAGAATTTCGGCGGAGATCGCCCGAGTGGAACCGTCATCGGAGTTAAGATAAAGGCTCTTGGCATAATTGATCGTTTGCAAAACCCGATCATCCGACGCTAGTCGCATGAGATACCCCATCGAGGTACAATACGACGCACTCACGGTCTCGTTGCGGTCCACCACATATTTTCCGAGCAGCTGAATGAACCGGTCCGCGTACGGCCGGAAGAGGAGAGTTTTCATGCTCAGCAGTACCAGAACCCGGCTGCAGCCCACCTTAGACGGGAGGCCCACCGCCGAGCGAAGCACGTCCTCTAGTTTCCGTGCAAGTTCCTCGAGATTGGTCTCGTCCAGATGATCGATCAGATACCGCTCGATCACCTCCATCATGGGGGACGTGCGGATGCTGGACAGACGCATCTTGTCGATTTCTTGACCGGTAAGACCGTATTTGTCGGCATTGAGATGGACGTAGTTGACGGCCTGCGGCTCGAGAGAGCTGAGCGAGCCCAGGAACTTCTCGAGGATGGTGGGAACGAAGGGGCGCAGCTTCGTACCGGGGCTCTTCTTGATGATCTGAACGAGCGCGCCGATGGCGTATCCCCGCACTTCTTCCACACTCGAGTCCAATCCCTGCTCGCCGAGAAGGAAGGGAATGGCGCTCCCGAGCAGAGCACTCGCGCGCTTCTCCGTGCCACTTGTCTCGAGCGTGCGAATCACAGAGTTGGTAATGGTCTGACAGAGCTTGAGGGCAGCCGCACGCACGGACTCTTTAATATCGTCCAGGAGTTTGAAACCCTTGCTGTAGATCTCATCCAAATACTGGGCGTACTTCTCCGGGCGACGACCCTGTACCAAATCTGCCACGGCGGCACAGCTTGCTTGTCGCATACGCCACTCGCGCCCGGCGAGCATGTTTTTGAGTAGATCCTCCATAATCTGGTCGAAATGGGTGTCCACCACCACCGTAGGGTCCCGAACGAGAGCCTGCCAGATCGTGTTCATGGACCGCTGCACGTTGGGATTGGGATCGAAGCGGTATCGGAAAAGTTTGGGATAGATCTTGGGATTCTGTGCCAGATAGCCATCCACACTGGAGTCGGAGAAGATAGTGCTGATGCCAAATCGGCCAAAAGCGGCCCGGTTGCTCCAGAGAGCATTGTTTGAGGCCAAAGACATGAATCGATACACAAGGGTGGGGTCTCCCGCCTCTGCGGCCAAGTTCATAATATCCTTGTATGTATTGACGGACTGTCCTTCACCCGTAGGCAGTGCACCAGGTTCAAACAACTGGGTATCTTCATTGACATTGCCGCCTCCGAGGTTGGCTCCCGTGCTCGTGAAGGAGTCCACGAGGTCACGAACAAGACTATCCTTGAGAGCCTGATCCCCAATCTCGTATACAAGGCTGAGACCATGGGCACCTGTCTCCTGCACCACCTCGTCCCGGTTTCCAAGAAGTGTAGAGAATGTGGCTTGACACTTGCGCAGGCGCTCTTGCATTTCTTGCAGGTGCCCACAGTTCTTGACGAGGGACAGAAGCCAGATGGCGGCGGCTTTTCGAAGTGATGGCTTGGGTGCAACGCAGTCAGCGATGATCTTGTCACACACTTTTGCAAACACCGTGCGTGGCACATCCGACCGGGGAAACGCGGCGTCTACGTCAAAGTCTTGAATCAGGGCCCGCGAGTCCCATCCGACGGCAACGTTGCTCAATGCTTCACCCACAGTGAACTGAACTTCAGGGCTTTTGATTTCATGTAAGCCATAGAGAGAGTCCAAGAATTCGGTGAAGAGAGGCGCCGTGGGCTGAGCCCTCGAAAAAGTCAGCGTCAAAAGACCGAAAGACGCGATAGGGATATCATTCTCAGATTTCGCATCGCTCGAAAGCTTCATCAAAATCTTCTTCCAGCCCTCTTCGGGGAGACTTTCAAGAGAAAGAATACCGCATAGACTGAGTTGCCCAATGGCCACCTCTGCAGTCCGCACAAGAAGATTATCTCGAGAAGCATCGGTGATATCCAACACAGTCTCAATGAATTGTTTCACATGCGCTTCGGGAACCTTGTTCAGCAAACCGCGATATGCAAGCCTGCTCAGTAGATAAGAGAGTGCGAGGAGCGCCCCGCGAACTCGAAGCGCCGCCTCCCCAATAGCGGTGTTCCATGACTCAATGGTATCTGCCAGCTGGGTTGTGAAACTCCTCAACTGGTCATCTGCAAAGGCTGGATGGGACACAAGGATTCCAAAAGCCCGTGCAGCCAGGCCCTGCATCTCTTGATTGTTGCTGAAGATGGGCCGAGTCAGAGACTGAGCTCGAGAGATCAATTTCTCAACCACATCGTTGGGAGCCAATGAACAGATTTCCATGAAATGAACACCACATTGACGCAATTTAGTAAGGTCTTCCTTTACAAGACCCTCGAGGATACCAGACAGGAACGTAAACACGGGTTCCTTAGTAGAGCTGCGGATATACTGTCTTACAGCAGACCGCGCTTGTTCACTAGTTGAGAGGTGTACTTCAAGTTTGTAGTCCCAGTCTTGTTCCATCTCGGTAGAAATACCCGCTGCCGAAAATGCTTCCTCGAGGAGGGCGTTGCGAAGGAACGCAATGGCAGGCTCAAATGCGTTCTTGTACGGGCCTGATAAAAGTTGTGGCCCGGCAGAAGTCTGATCCATCGAGTTATCATCTTGATCTCCCGGGCCAAGCAGGAATTTGGTTGCATCAGAGAAGCTCGGGAACTTGAACCAGGTCTCATCGCGCTCCTGAGTTGCTGGAGCAGACCATTTCTGGTCTTTGGTGGGATTGAGAAGTCGGAACCAGTATGGATGAAGACCTTTCTTGCCTTCCTCAACGATCTCGGTTTGTCTCTCAGGACCTCTTGCAATAGCCATCAGATCGATCCAACGTGCCACCACGTCGCTATAGGGCAAGAATCTATTGGCAAACCGCACAGCAGCGTATTGTACACCCCGGACAATGTTGAAGCCAGTATCTGGGTCAACATCTCCTGGATGCAAGCCCATCTGACTGACTAGGAATGGCCTCAGCTGATCCTGGAAGTCTTTGTCATGGCTGTCCAGGGAGGAGTTGAGGATACTTCCCAGTGCCTGGTCGATACTGACGAAGATCTCTGGACCTGAGTCATCGGAACTTAATGAGATAAAGAGCCATCGAACAAGATCAAACTCAAAGTTCTCCCCTGTTTCATCACGCAACTGGAAATCAACCTTGGGTACCATAATACCAATACTTTCGTAGGCAAGACCACGCAAGCTTAGGTCTGTTGCAGGCAGCCTCTGGCCACTGGCACCTGGACTGGGCCATCCCTGAGACTGAATAAAGTCCCTCAGGCCTGCGATCAGCTTCGGGGCAATTTGTTTGAGGTCCGACGGGGAGCCCATGCGGACAACCCACGTGGTGAAGGTGAATATTTGCGTTCTTAGTTTAGAGGCCTGTAGGCCCTGAGCTGACCTTGCAGCATCCGAAAGAAGACCGTCTTCGATAAGCTTGAAAATCCTCCGGGTGTTTTCTGTGGCCTTGATAGACTTTCCCAAGAAACTCAGGATCTTTACTTGCAATGGAGCGCGCACTGAAGGCGCGCCATCAGCCCTTCCTGCGCCGAAATACAGTTCATACAATTGCTCCACCACAGTTGGATCTTCGAGGTCGACTGCAAATCGCTTCAGAGTCTCATCACCTAGGTCGGCAAGACGAGAGTTTGCATCGGCAGCAGCAATGAGCGATGGTAAAAATCGCTGGGAATCAGGGAACGCCCCGCTTCCGAGGAAACGAAGAGCAACGACTTTGGTCTCTGTCAGATTCAAGCCACCCGCAGAAGAAGGATTCCATGTTTCGGTGACCGGCGCTCCCTTGTTCAAAAACGTGTACTCATCCGGAGACAATCCTGGGCATGTTGGGGCTCCGGCAGGAGCGGGTGAAAGGAGTAATAGCTTCCCCAGCCACGACGACAAGAACCGGGCATCTTCGTCGGACAGGCCCAAGCGCTGCTTGAGCTTCTGGTCTTCATCGCTGCCCTTCGGCGGCAACTTGAAAAGAGGCAGTAAGCGCAATACGAGGTTGAATACAATAGCTCCCTGAGTGGCAGACGTTCCAATCTCGGCGATACCTTGCAGCAAAGGCAACAGAATCTCGACTCTGGCATCGGAACCAAGGCGATCAATTCCTTGCTGGGCGTAGATCAAATCGAAATGTCGAACCAGCTGAGACTTTTGCTCTTTGAACTGCTTTAACAATGCCGCGACTGGCAATTGAATCGAGGGTGTTTTGACACGGGCGCTAACATGCTGGCAAACCGAGATGACCTTGTTGCGGACATCCACACTTTCTGACGAAAGTTTCAGCAACAGAGGGGCCAGATACATCTGAAGAAGCGACTGAAGCTTTTCATCAGTATCTGCCATGGCGATGCGGAATTCCACCTTGCCTATCAGACTCAATTCGCGAGCCTCGGGGCTCGGTGAGTCCGCCATGATGAAAATGTTGTGTACAAAGGAGAGAATCCAGAACTGGCATTGACCCTTCCAAAATCTTATAAAGCCACGATTGAGGTAAGGCAACAACCCGCACGTCACCGTCAGTTGGTCGGTCAACCTTGGAAGCTTCCCGATGGGCGTGGGGGAGATTAGTCAGTGGCTGAGTCACCCGAAGCACCGGTCCACCCGTGATCTATGAAACTATCAAACGAAGTGACTACGTTTAGTATGAGAGTGTTCATAGTAAAGGCATTTTTTAATATAAATTCTACTCTTGTCTATTTACAAATAAGGTTGTGAGAGTTGCTAATCTCAAGTCGTAGGTTCATCTCGTCTTTGCTCAGCAGCCTCGCCTCGCAGGAACCGGCCAACCTCTCTTTCTGCCTCGGTGGAGTGGCCATGGCTGTCTTTCTGGATGGAATTTCCGAATAGACACTGCCAAAGGTCATCCTCCTTGACTATCTCTCCACCAGACGCGCCACTTGTCATCAGGTTATTTAAACTTGCGTCCTGCATTTCCATGGAGTTGGCGGAATCGATGGCCGTTTCCGTGAGATCTTCAAATAGTGTTTCGTGACCATCACTTGGAATTGCCATGCGGGAATTCTTCGCCTGCTTCTCCTTTTCGATGATATGAGCGAGCCGACGAGCGACTGAAAGCTCGTAGATGGACTCCTCCACCGTGCCGGAGACGAGGTACATCCAGACGGTAGTGGGGCGATGTTGGCCGATTCGATGTACTCGAGCAATCGCCTGAAGTTCGATCGCCGTGTTAATCAAGGGCTCGCATAAGAAGACGTGCGTAGCGTTGATCAAAGTCAGTCCTGATGACTGAGCCTTTCCGTGCAGCAAGAAGCACTCAACCTACATAACCGTTGTCAGCAAATTGTTGTACAAGTATTATATCAGAAAATGTATACATACCGCAGGGTCTTTCTTGAACTTCTCAATCCCACCTGGAGCATCAACATTGCTACTGATGATTCCAAATCGGTGAAAGGCCCTCTGTAGAACGGTCAAGAAATTCTTGTACTGCGAGAAGACAATCGACTTGGTTCCGGGATCGTGCTCCCGCAACCAAAGGATGTGGCGGGCGAGGGTGTCAATCTTGGTGCCAAATGAGCCATTGAGATCAATGGTTTTGATTTCCTTCAAAAGCCCTGAGCTGATATCGCTGTAGATGGCATTCTTGGAATGCCGCTCTTGTTCGAATTGAGTGGGAGCCTCTTCCTCCTGAGCCACGAGGTCCTGCGGCTTGTAGGTTATCTGATGGAAATCATTGAGTTTTAAGGGCTTCTTGCACATGGGGCACGTTCGATGGGCACGCCACCACAGCCGCAAGCAGTCTGTGCAATACTTGTGGCCACATACGGTCAAGACACCTGGTGGAAAGCTGGTCAGTCATAATATCATGACCGTCCGCTGACTGAACACTTACCGACTTCAAAACTTGATTGGCAGATGATGCAGATCCTAGAAGTATCTTCCGAGCCCGATTCATCCCGCAAATGGATGAGATAGCGTCTTTTGGACTTCAAAGAGGCAATCTTCTTTTCGAGGGCTTGTTCTTGCTCCAATTTGGAGGCAAACATATCCTCGTCCATGGGCTTTCCGGCGTTCTCTTCGTCGTACGGTGCCACTGTGTCCGAAATCTGCTGAAGGTGGCGATAGTATTCCAAGCGATTGTTCATGGTATCACGGAACATTTCCACCTCTCTTTCTAGGCTGGATGACACCTTAAGCTGCTCAGCAATCATCTGGCCGGCATTTTTCAAAACAAATCCCACTACGTCGAGTTCCGCATGAGCTCGCGAGCTTCCCTCGCCGGCTTGCCATTCAAGCGAAGTCACCAAACTGCGAAGTTCACTGACAATACCACGAAGTGACCCTAGCTCAGGGTCGGGCATGAGGTCACTGCGGGTGTTCATGACGCGAAGAAATAGCTGCGGGGAAGGCCCTTCACCCTTCTGCGCCTGAATGATGCCTAATTTGACCTCGTGGGAAATCAGGATGTTCTTCTGACCGGTGAGAGCGTCGTGGCGATCGGCATACATCGACCGAAGAGCCTCCATGTAGACATACATCTCATCTTGATGCTTTGTCGATCGTTCGTATTCATTGCCCTCCAGTTCAGCATCTTCTTCCTGATCAATGAGCGACTGGGACACAAGTTTGATCATAACTTCCCGCCATTCGTTATACTGAGCGGCGTGACGGTTCAGAGCTTCGCACAGATCTTCAAACTTATTGAGCAGACGATATGAAACCAGTCCTCTGTTGTAAAGATGGGGTTTCAACTTCGGAATGTGCACGAATTGCTTCTGTTGTGTCTTCTCCTTGATGATCTTCATGTACCGCTCAACTTTTCGGGAAATGTCGGTCAACATCTCCTTACGAATCAGCTTTGCAGCCTCGTAGCCTTCCTCTTCCTTCTTCTCAAGCGCTTTGAACTCTTCAGAGTCCGGCTGAGTGAGACTGGGGTCGGACTTGATCTGGTAATAGGCATTTGCAGTAAAGAAGACTGCAATATGCTGAACCTCGAGAGCAGCACGTAGCCTGAGGCGACATTGACCAATGCGGCTGTTCTTGTCCACCTCTTCGTTATCTTCATCACTCAGATCAGCAACTTCGGGGGGGTTTGAGCCATTGGTGGCATCGTCGTCTTTGCTTTTCAGGCGCTGTAACTGTAATTGTTTTCGACTGTCTGCCACCAACTCGTTGGAATATTGCAAAGCAGACTGCCAAATAGCCAGAGATTCCTTCCGGCGCTTGGCGTTTTCTAGAAGCTGACCGCGGCGAAGCTGAGACAAAACGAGCGTCCGTTCTTCAGTGCGAATGGAGGTGTCGGTGTTCTCAACCATCACCTCGAGAACTTCATCGACGGTGCGCAAAGGTCCATTTGCTGCACCCAAGGCTCGACGATTGCTCCCACTAACTTCGGGATGGAGACATGTCTGGCGGAGTCTTGTTAACCAAGTGCGCATTTTCTCCACGGTCCCCGGATCTTCTGGATCCCAGTCACCCCGGAGAGGTGCCCCTGACGCCTCAAGACCACATTGCTCACACATCTCCTCGAATAACTGTCCATAGTGCTGCTCTTCAATCGCAGTGAAAGGAGTGGTGATCACAACGCGCTTCTGAGGTGGTAGACGGAGCTCATCACGCACACAATCCTTGCTGTGTCGGAGCGCAATCGCATTGATAATCTTCACCAGAACAGGCCCAAAGCGGGAAAACAGTCGCTTCCATAAAGTAGTAGAGTCAGAGAACGGTCTGTACTGAAGGAAGAGCAAAAGTCCAAATAGGTCATCAATGTTCTTGCGGAGAGGTGTGCCCGTCACGGCCCAAGCATTCTGTCGAGGAATTAAGCGGGCGACTTTGGCGGCGTTGCTGACACCACTTTCAATCATTTGAGCTTCATCCAGGCAAACACGCCACCATGAAATGCGGACCAGTGGTGTTTTTCGCGGCTCAAACCTCTTTTCATGGCGAAGGCTTCGCTTCGGGGCTGCACCAGCGTAGTGAATCTCCCGAGAGATGACATTATAGGTGGTGAGAACGACATCAAAGTCCGCAATCTCTTCGATAACCAGATCATCGGATTTCTCGTGTCCTCGTCTGATGCCTGTATAGTGATGCACACGCAGATTCGGAGCATGCTGCTCAATTTCCTGTTTCCACTGTTCCAGAATCGCAGGAGGTGTAATGATCAAGGTGGCTCCGGATGTTCTCAGACCATCAGGGTCGGGTTTCAACTTCTCATCGGTGACTCGTCGATTCAAGTTTATTAACGCAATCATCTCCACGGTTTTGCCCAGCCCCATTTCTTCCGCGAGAATACCGCCCTTCAAATGGTCAGCAGCATCGGAGTAATAATTTATATTGGTGGTAATTGTCATGAACAGATGACTGAAATAGCAGGTGTTTCCATCAGCATCTTTCATTTCCTTGAATGATGCTGGGAGGCCACCGCTCGAGCGTCTCTCTATGGAAGACACTTTTCCATCTTGCTGAATCTCCATTCCCTCTCTCTCTAAAAGCCATCTAACAGCCCTTCGCTGGAAAGGAAACAGCTGGCAAGCAAGTCCGGGGCAGTTGATTTCTGCAGATGCGCTTTGGGTGTCCCGCGGAACATGAACGCTCTCATAGAACTGACGAGGTGACCATCCTCGAGGATAGCCAAGTAGCTTCTCACGAAGCTCAAGTTGACCACTAAGTGAATTCGGGCGGTCGTACTCCTCCTGCAATGCGTACTTCGCGAAGATCTCCAAGACTGGATCTTGCATATGAACAAAGTCCGGAATCTCAAGAGAGTCTTCCCAAAGAGCCACAAGTTCCAGCTGGAGGCACTTTTCTTCCGACGAAGGGTTTATTGAAGCCTGGTAGCATGCCCTCGGGGGCCGACGGCTGGAGTATCGGTCAGCCGAGGTCAGCCTGGTGACCTGTCCGAGTAGGCGGAAGAAGTTGGGCAGTCGAGGATCGTTGAAGTCGTGTCTGAAAAGCTCTGTCCTTTCGGTATCGGTAGCCCTTAATTCGAGATTCCAGGTTTCGTGGCTAGGTTGGCCCTTTTCTATGCTCCCATTCAAGTCGTCATGGGCGACGCTAGAGTTTCTAATTTCCACGAGGACAGGCAGTGAACGAGAGACGGTTGGCGATTTGAGAAAAATCTCGTTATTCGAATCGATGGTGTCCGTGAAAATCTAATTGACAAGGTGGCAAACGATTAGCCGTTGGACCTTGGAGAGTGACAGTCTATACTCACCAGGCGCAGCGCCAGTTGCGCCAACGGAATATATCCCAGAGGTATTCCACTCGGAGAGACGCCTCTCTGCTGAGCAAGGCTGTAGGGACCCGATTTTGTGAGCTTGCGGCGCTTCATGGGGCGCTCATCATCATTGAATGCGTCACTTTGCGCGAGAGCGGCGATCAGTGACCGAGGCACCGCGTCTAGGATGAGTAGAAGTCAGTCTCAATTCAACCAGCGGACTCGAGGGAAGTAGGGGAATTACCTGAGATAATCACCTGCTCTGTGACTACACCCATCCTGTTGTCCTGGCTTATACAAGTCTCTGCTGTCGCGCCACTCCGGGGCCGAGATGATCGAGGCGCATTGCGACAGCCGATATTCTTATCTTATCAAATCACGTGGTGATATCTGCAGCAAACAGCGCAAACAAAACGAATTGATTGTATACTTCAGTAGGCGGCTCCTAGCTACCTAGCTACCTAATTTCCTCTGCCATTTCTTATCGTTCTCCTTCCGTGTTGGTGCTTAGACATCGCCGCTTTTTGCCTGAGTAGAACAGAGCATCTGGTGACGATTTTCTTTTAAACCAGGAAAGAAACGACATGAGAGGAATTTATCAATGGCCTAGTTCAGGAACTGGATGAGCCAGTGAGAATAGAGGCAAGAAGATACAGGAACAGAGTGAATGTGACATGAAAATGGAGATTGTCGTAGGAATCCAAGAGCTTAGAATCGCCGGACAAATCAGTTCGTCGGAGACGGATGGAGATAAGAAATCCGAATGTCTTGCAAGGTAGCAGGGAGATGATCGCTACGAAAGACAAAGAGGTGGATTTCTCCAGCTGTGATTATCTAGTGAGAATCTAGTTCATCGGATTTCCCGGCCCTCTTCCCAACATTTCTCGCACGCTGCCTCTTCCTAATACATCTTGACTGCGAGAAAGGGAAACAGGCTGGACCTCGGGATGAGTATCGAACACCACATTACCATTTACGGCTCTGACGGATCGAGAGTATGACTCGCCATTTGCTGTATTGTAGAACTCATCCGCAGTATTTCCTCGGGATGTCGAATTGCCACCAGTGATAGACTTGTAATGAGCCTGTCCGGACTGAGTAGTATGAAGTTGTGATGGCCCGGAGACGAGCGTGTATGTAGATATGCCCGGTCCCCCGGAAGCCTCAATCTCCAGGCCACGTTTCATCCAAGAATCAATGGACAACGAATTTGCAGTAATACCGTACGTTGCATTAACCAGCAAAGGATATTTGAACGTGGTCTCGTTTGAGCTTGGCGTATCTCCAAGTTCTGTAATTGTCGCTTTTCCGAAGGTCAGCTGCTTGTTGACTTGACTGTAACCCTGCTGGTTGAGGTAACCGTAGTTCGAGAAAGATAGTCTTTGTGTCCAGGAGTACTTGGAAGAGGTTGCACTGAATGTCCTCTCAGCCACGATAGAGTATGAGAGGCTGATGTTTCCATCGGTCTGGCTGTGCACCAGGTCCCGAGTGACTGTGAACTTCGGTGCTGGGGCCTCCACATGGGGCATAGAGCTACTTCGGGCAATCAATTCTTCGGAACCTTTGTGCTCCTCAGTATAGAGGAAGATGTTCCCAGTTACAACCCAGTATGAGCCCACGGTACCAGCAAGTGTAGCAGTCCCGTCGGTGTCAACATTCAAACCAGTGACTCGGATCTCGAATGAGTGATCCTCGCCATCTTGAAGATGTGGCAGGAAAGGTGAAATATCAATCTCGGGCTGTCGAAGATCAAAAGCATCGATGCCAACGATCGGGTGCCAGAAACCCGGGGCGACACCGCCAGTAAATATAATAGGGAAAGGCCAAACGAGACCAGCAAGCATCCCGTCAATATAAAGCTGAATTTCCCGGAACGGTGAGTATCCATAAAGCTCGCCCACTGTACTGGTGAAATCCTCCGTATCCTCAGAGAAAACGTTTGACCACCAAAATTCTTCTTCTGATTGCCCACACGCAGAGATTGAAACGACTGCGCGTGACGCCGCTGCTGGAATCGTGTATTTGACCGTTGTGTTGTCGGTTGGAACTATAAACGCGCTGGGTAAGCTTGATGCTGACTTCATGCCAGAGATTGGCAGGATGTAATTTGCAGCCCTCGTATTGCCTTCGTTGGAGAAGTGGGCTGTCAATGTAGCGTTGAACGATCCAGTGTATACATCGTTGATGATATTGCCAAGGTCAAATATCAGCTTCTGCGGCTGCTTCCACAAGGCATTGTACTGAGACATCTCTTTGATGTAGGTCCACACAATCCCCGTAGACGTCGGCTCGGCAGTCGAAGTCCTGAAGACTTCAGTGTCTCCCAAGTACATAAGGGCCAAGCGGTCATATTGTCGACCATGAGATGTCACTGTGAAATTGATTCGAACGGTATCGAACTCACAGCGGGGTGGCTCGTATTCGCCTGTCAGTCCCGTATGTCAGTGCCATTCCAAGCAGCAGCCCTGGAATTGCTGGATCCTCACCGACAAAAGGCTTGCCGTAGCTTGCACCAAACACATGATCCATTAGCAACACATCGAGATTGCAACCGCTGGCTCCATGAGACGTAAGCGAGACTGGCTGGTACACTTGGAAAACTTCTTGCAGGCCTGTTGAGTCAGGT
This sequence comes from Penicillium sp. S103-07, assembly GCA_037042055.1. Classification (NCBI taxonomy): domain Eukaryota; kingdom Fungi; phylum Ascomycota; class Eurotiomycetes; order Eurotiales; family Aspergillaceae; genus Penicillium; species Penicillium sp. S103-07. The sequence goes on from JAXQJQ010000064.1 coordinate 69,375, forward strand.
GCCTGGAGTGAAGTGCGTTTGGCATCCCAACCGCCGTCATGAAATGCGGCGATCAGTCGGACATGGCCGAGAAGCAGCAATGCACAAGGTATGGCAAGAACCATTGTCACGACGAGTTTCAAGCCAAACCCGGTATCGTTCTTCGAAACGTTTTTGTTTTGTTCCTTTTTTTTCGATTCAGTATATTCACTGGTGTTCGTATATATATGTATAGAACCGAAGCCCTTCTGGATATCGGACGGACCGATCTGGAGGGTATCGACCCTCGACAACGGCTCAGTCTTATTTCTCTGTCGAGTCTTGAGCGCAAACAAAGTGCTGACTGTAGTCCACAGAAACAGAGCGAACCCAGACAGCACAGCGAGGTGATCTGTGGGGGCTAGAGTCTTTAGCATGCAGAGATAAGTCAGTTGGAGGGACAGCGAGACCAGCAGGGCCCATAGCAATGCCATCGTGAGCAGCGACACCGTCGGACACCGGTGCCAGGCTAGTGGACACTAAAATGCTTCTCCGCATGAAGGATGCAACATTCACGGCAGATCGCGCGGAGGCCGCGTTTACCCCTGAAGATAAGGCCGTCAGGGGCAGGTGCGTCCTTCTAAAAGCCAATCAGGGAAACTTTCAGATTTCGCTTGGAAGAGTCGGATCTTCCAACTGAATGGTCCCCAAGATAGTCGAGTGATTGTCAGTGATCAATGTTTATTGCGATGGAGATTGCCCGGAATGAGCGGAATGCGCCACTCTTCACGGAATCCCTCTTCTATGCCAAAGCCATTGCGTTTAATATGAAACTCAGGTAAATGATAGTTGTCTAGGTTTCTCTCAGCCCAAGAGGCCAGATGAGGAGAGAATAATTTGTACAAATGAAAAGATCCAATGCGAGAGACTCCCGTCTCGTGTATGTCAAACCAGAAAGCGCTCCGTAACAATGCACAAATTTCATATCGCAACACTTCACATAAATAGGCGCCAAGCACCAAGAATCAGAGCAGCAGTACCGGTGCAAACACCCCTAAAAGAACATCAGGTCAGTATCAATCCGTAAACGAGTATAGGAGCCCGGGAGACATACATAAGCCACTGGAGAGTAGAGAACTTCACTGCCTCGACTCGTTCCCTCAAGCCAGCCACTTCTTGCTCAATGCGGGTTTCAGTCTCCTTGATCCGCATTTCTTGGCCATTGGCTTCCTCGCGAATACGGCCCTTTTCGAGATTCAAGTCCAGACGCACTGACGCTTGTGTTCGCCCAACTTCATCGCGCATGCGCGAGTTCAGCTTGGCAAGATCCGCAGCGATCTTCTCGTGCGACGAACGAGTGAGTTGAGCTTCGGTCGAGTCGGTGTTCAAAAGTTCGGATCGAAGTTTCGCGAAATCGACTTTCTGGGTGTAGATAGATCTCTCCGAGTCTATGGGGTTATTGTCAGAAAAAGTATTCAACATATGAATTAGCAGCCTGCTTACCTTCTCGAAGCACCATAGTCCTCGTCAGATTCTGAATAGACTCTTGAATAATATCGTTCAAGACCCGCATCATAGCCACGGCTTGTTCCTCGCTGAATCCTTCGGCTTGGAGCCGCTTCACGAACTTCAAGGTGTCGAAATGGTGGTCGCGGGGTCGGACGGGTGTCGCGTGAAAAGCCCGCTGAGCTGGCTTAAAAATCGCAACGTAGACGCCATTGTGTCGAACAGGGCCACCGAGGGACTCGGACGAGCGCGTAGCGGAGGCTGAGGGGCGACGGCCAACGAGGGATACGAAATGAGGGTTTCGAACTGATGTTGAAAAGCCTCGCGAGGGCTGGATTTGTGTGTCCAAAGAGTGTAGTTGGCGGTTAAGAGGACTCCAGCCTTGAAGGTGTTGTGGCGTTTGCCTTGTTGCGAGCACGGGTTTGTAGGACGAAACGGTATGGCGCGAGGTGGAACTGTTCCATGTCAAGCGGGGGAGAATGCTTCGTGGAACCTCCGCGACATGCTTTGGGGGTGCCATAGCGCAGATGAATAAAGTCTTAAAAGATGTTGTGAGTAAGAAGTGACGCAGGAGAATTGGACGGATGACTAAAGCCGAGCCGGAAAGATCGACGTTCCCCGACTGAGCCCCGCAAATTCCCGGAAAACATCATCTACAAGGACCTTGGAACGTTGAGCTTCATGACTTTGGCATTAAATCAGTTCTATTGTTCGACAATATGTTGCTGAGAAATTAGGGACCAAATATTCCCGGTTCAATATGCATATGCTGTCGCAACTCCCTCGTCCTTTTTTGGCCTGCATTTTATCTAGAGCGAGAACAGCTCCTTCAACTGCTTCATAGTGTCGTCAGGGCCCTCGACCTCGTGACCGATCGTGCGAGGGTCGGAGTAGATCTCGTAGTCGTTGCCACCGACGAAGCACTTGTCACCGAAGAAGTGAATGTTCTTGTACTCGGTCCCGGAGATGTCCTTCTCGGCCGCGACGTGCTGCAGGCAGTAGGTCTTGTCCCAGCCAGTAGGGAAGACGTCGAAAGAAATCTGGCCACCAATGGAGAAGCTGTGTTTCACAGGTGTAAGTGTCCTGCATCCGTGGTGAATATCGCCGCTCGGCGGGGACTTACGTGAGACCAGAGTCGGGGAACTCCTTTTTCAGGGCCTCCACCATATCCTTGCGGATGTTGTGGATCTTATCGTAACTAGTGCGATCGTAAGTCCGGGTGCCCAGTATTTTAAACTCGCGTGGAGAATTTGTCGACTCCGGGGGATAGAAACGTACGCCTCAAACTCGTCACGCTCGTCCACACTGGCGTTACGACCAATGGGGCTAACATTGATCATGCCGTTGCGGAACTCCACAAAGGTACCACGCTTCTTGGGAAGCTTGAGCTTGGAAATGTATCCCAGGCAGAAATCTGCGAGCTCCTGGTACTTTTCCTCTCCAAGCCACTGGATGAAGCTGTTGCTGGAAAGCGACTCGCCCAATCGGTAGGCAACCAGGCCATTCTCGGGGAAGCAGAAATCGAACAGAGTAGTGACATCTGTCGTAGATGATCCGAGTTGCTCCTGCTGCTTCACAAAGTTCGAGCCACCGACCTGTAGCACGTTTAGAGGAGGCGAAAGACAATAGGTGGGGGATGACGGACATAGCCAATGGCGCACTTGTGGCGCAAGCGGGAGAGAAGCTCAAGCATCTCTGGCTTAACGGTCTGCAGGTGGAATCCATAAGTTAGCGGTACTCAATTACAGGAGACTTCATTTCAACGTACCCGCCTGGCCTTGGTGAGGGTCTCGTCAACATCGAACAGGCAGATAGTGTCCTTGAGCGGACGGGACTCCAACGGAGGGTAGACACTGGCAGCGGTAGTCATGTTGAGCAGAGGTTCAATTCAAGCAGAAAGGTCGCAAAAAGCAAGAAGAAAAGAGAGGAACGGGGGACAAATATACACTTGACTGAGGGGTCCTTTTTTTGACCGCAAGCGGTGAGCAAGTGGGGTGCGGTCTAGCGCGGGCGTTGGTCCAGAACAGGCATGGAATGCCACCTGGACTGTTTCACGCGAGGTCTGGTGACTCAAATTTTGGACTTGCGTTCAATTGAATCGTGGCATGATTCCGTAGAACGGGACCACTTGGCAACCCGATCGTGCTACTTGTCATGTTGTTATCGATAAGGGAATGCATGTGAAAGCACCCTGGCCACGTTCCTGCCAGTACGAAAATGTAGTTCGCAATTCGTAGTATTCATAGTTCTGAATCGTGTATATACATCATTCTAGCTAGAGATGACTATACCACAAGCTATTCTTGGGGTCCTCGATACCCTATCCAAACCCATTCCCATTCCGCCTTACTAGATCTGATCCCAACGCCAGTCCAACAAACAAAATCCCATTTCCGGCGAACTAGCGTCCCATAGTAGTCTGGAATACCTTTGCCGCCAGTTCACTCAAGAGCCGTGTCCGATCTGGCTGCGGAAGGTCCAAGAAAACCTCATAGACACTTTTGCCCTTGGCGTCACGGACGGCGCCCAGGCGATTACCCGCCACAGCGCCAGCCAATGCACCAGGGAGGTTGCCCACGATAAATCCCAAAGCGCCTCCACTGACACCACCCACGATGGCCCAGAATCGGGATGTCGGCCGGGTCCGTCGGCTCCCGTCCTCGTCGTTCTCTTCTGCCAGCCCTTCCTCGCGCATCATCTCTTCAAACACTGATCCAAACTGGTCGGCATCGCGCTCGTTGCGGTCGCCGAATCCAAAGCTGGACCATGGGAAGCCACCGGCGCCACCCTGGGGAACCTCGTCGTCGACCTCTTCTTCAGCCTCCTCGTATGCGCGGAGCTGGTCGTACTCACGTCGCCGCGCAGGGTCCGACAGGGTATAGTAAGCGTCGTTTATCTCTTGGAACTTAGTTGTCCGTGCTGGTCGTTCGGGGGAATCGGCAGGGACTCGATCAGGGTGGGACTTCAGCGATTCCCTGTAGACAGTTGTCAGTCCCCGGTTCCCTGTTAATACCTCCCAGCAGGCTGATCCTCAAGTACTCACCGTTTGTATGCACTGCGAATCTGCTGCTGGTTCGCATCACTGGACACGCCGAGGATTTTGTCTACAAGCCAAGTTAGGAGTTATGCGCGAAACGGGGATTGGAGATAAGACATACAGTAGTCAGGGCTCTCTGTGTAGATCCAACGGTCAGTACAAGCTTACTCATGGAAATGAGACATGGTTAACTTACTCGACATGGTGAGCGCAGTAGAGCAAAGCAATGGTGACAAAGTCAACTGTCAAATTAATGCAGACGGACCCAACGATTCAAGTATAGTTTTAAGCCACGGGAGTGACGTCGCCACAGTTTGAGGCACCAACATGTGAGACCGGGGGTCCATTTCCAGGCCGTCAGGCAACAAGGCATCGATTCCCCTCTCCCTGGCCCTAAAACAGTCTCACTTGCTATTTGCTACGCATTCGCTTCCCCAGCCACCCATTTTATCGTCAGGGGGCCGAAGCTAATATTGATTTCCTCCCCAGTAGTGTCTAGCAAATTATCAAACCCAGGTTGGTTTGCCCCAGATCCTTCATCTTGCACCTCGCATTCCAGTCAATTGCCACCTGCACAGGGAGTCGTCGGTGGAGTAGATTGTACGCAGCCTAGACCTCGAATTGTGCATCTCTGCAGCTCCTAGCGGCTGACCTGCATTTGTCTTCCTTCTCTCTTGGGATTGCCACAGCTGCCAGAGATTTCTCGATAGAGTTCTCCAAGAGACAAATATCTTGGTGTTCTTTGTGTTCTCCTATACACAACCCGATCGTTTGCAGTCGCCAATTACTCCAGTGAAACAAGCCTGGGCCAGTTCTCCAGGAACACGGGGCAAGAGCTCAGATCACTCCGACGCCTGTCAAAATGGGTTGGTTCGACGGTACCTCCAAGTCCTCGTCGCGTTCGGGGGGTTACTTCGTGCGTCGTCGCTCTCCTGTACGCAAGTCTTCGGGCTATTCGACCTACCATTCGCGACACTCTGCGCCGTCCTTCTTCAACCTCGGCGGCCACGGGGGAGGATTGGGCGGTCGATCCAGTCCGTCAGTCTTCTCATCCTTCTCGTCCTCCTCCCGACGAGCTCGGCCGCGTGAGGGATTCATCCAGCGCATGATCCGCTCTATTAAGCGCCTTTTCCGTGACATCTCTCGCTATGCCCGCCACCACCCAATGAAAGTCTTCCTGATGGTCATCGTGCCTCTGATCACAAGTGGAGTTCTGGTCAAGTTGCTTGCCATGGTCGGGTTGCGCCTGCCTCAGGGAGTGCTCAGTGCTCTCGGAGGAGGTGCGTCACACGGTGCGCGAGGCGGTTTCGGAGAGATTCAAGGCCAGGGGTTTTCGGAGGGCGTCAGTGGCCTGATGAGCCTTGCTAAGATGTTCGCCTAAGCGATGCATCCAGCTCGGTGAGGCACCCACATCACCACCGCCACCGTCTTGGGCGAAGAAACGGGACACGAACCATTCAGCCCGTAACGACCGTCATGATACTCTCCGATTTCTCTTCTTTTCGATATTTTCCACTGCTCTTATACTATGTCCTGTACTGGGAGGCTCGGTCGGATTCGATCACTGCATTTCATTCATGAAAAGCAACTGTTTTGTAGCGACAATTGAATCATAAAGGTTTCAAAGTGAACACGAGCCAGGAACCCGAGGGGGCGTACTTTTCTCTTTTAAACCCGCAGGTCGGTGAAGTGTCGATACCCAACGGTGGATATCGCCCCGTTGGACTTCCCTACATCGGACTAGGGGCTGTGTGTTCAACGCTCACTGGCAGCAGGTCCCGCAGGATCACTGACGGGGCTGGAAAGAGCTCCACAGATCGCTCTATAGAATGTAAACAAGGACTATGTGATCATTCGTATTTCCCTATTCTGCACTCCGTATTTGTGACGCACGAGGACATTGCCCCCAGGACTCTTTTATTCTATTCTAGGTACTTTTGATACACACGACACGGCAAAAAAGTAAGCACGCATGCACATTATGGTCGGCTAAATTCCCAGTGGATCAGATCAAGATCGCTGGGAGCGCTTCGCGCGTCTCCTGCTGGAGCCCGAGTTCGAGGTAGCAGTGGTCTCGCTAACCTCATTGACTGCCGGCTCCGCCTCTTGCTCATCCTCGTCGGGGGCATCCGAGGAGCCCAGGACCCGGCCAATAGTTCTCTTAAAGCACCAGATGGGGAGCTTGAACACCATCGTGTCACGAATGGAGGGGCGCTGAATCTCGTCAACGTCGAGCAGGAACTCCTGCTTCTCGCCCTCCTCGCTTTCTTCTTCCAGGAAGACGTTGCCGATAGAGTCCACAATCAGAACTTTACCATTCTCAGCAACGACACGCTTCCGCTCCCCGGTGGTCGTGGTGACGGGCTCGGTGGGTGTGGAAGTCCCTGAACCACGCGGGGTGCCCTTGGGACCCTTCCGGTTTTCCTTGCGGCTCTCTTTGTCCATCATTCGCTTCTGACGACGGGTCATGGCAACCGCACCGCCCTCGCCAGCCTCGGGAGCAGGAGGAGGAATAGCGGCGACCGAGTCAATGCCCGGGATACCACGAACACCCGTCTCGTCACCCCAAGCAGCTCGGCGAGCCTGACGAATGTACCGATCGACAAACTCCCGCTGGCGCTTCCAGCCCAGAATGAGAGCACCGTAGTGGGCAGCACCGCCGAACACCAGGAACAGGCCCGCCAACACGGATCCCAGACCGGGACGGAAGCGCGAGTAGTAGTATCCGGTGCCCTTCCAGAGGGGGAAGCCATTCTTCAGGAAATGATCATAGCGCTCGCGGCCGGGGCCACGCAGGACATTGGCGACGAGGTTCAGTCGACTGGAGCGAGCGGTAGCTGCTTTGACGGCGGCGTCGATTTGGCGCTTGGACGGACCGGAGGAGACATTGACACCTTGCTTGGACTTGGCATTGTTCTTGTCCTTTGAGAAGTTCGCGATGAAGGACCGCTTGACCTTGTCCGGGTGCAAAGTACGCGACTTCTTACGGTAGGCCTTGGTGATTTGTTCTTGATTGGCATTCGGGCGGACCTCGAGGAAGTCTAGCAAAAAAGAGTCAATTCAATTTGCCCGCAGGGAAAGCAACCCGTGGGAGTATCCTGGATATCAACGTACCGTAGAATGTCACATTGGCACCTTCAGACAAAGCCACCTCGTCCCGTAGGTTGAAGATCTCGTAGTCTGGCCAAAAAAAAAGGGTGAGTACACAATTGCGGCAGGGAGAGAGGTCAACAACGAACCTTCCTTGGACCAGGCGGCGACGAGGCCCACGAAGACGAGCAACAGGGAGAGGGTAAGGGCCTTCATGATAAACAGATGGAGCGGTCAACACCGCGCCCCTTCAAAAAAAAATCAACCGAACGGAGCAGATAGGACGAATGGCAAGCGGGCGAATGCAGAGAATCGACGAGTCCACTTCGGGGAAAAAGCGGTCGGGATGTGATCCACCTGCAGTGTTTCCGACGTGGCCCAATCGAGACCACCAGGGAAAGTGAGGGGAAAGTCGATTCTGTCGGGTTCTGTGATGTCTGTGTGTCTCCATTCCGTATCATATCTGTATATATTTAGGCTGTTCCTTGAAATCCCCATACTTCGTGGTCCCCCCGCGATGATCGCTCCGATCCGGTGAGGGCCTTCCGCACGCAGTCAACAGAGGACAATGGGTCTCCGATGCTATTCTTAGTCGCGGTCCAAGACAGAGACCAATTCCTTACTCATTGTTCATCATCCGTCTGCCTATTATCGGGTCTATTATTCTGCCTAATCCACCGTGTCCAGTTCCAAGAGTGAGGCTGAGGTGTCAAATTCGTGGCCAGTGCTGTTGACTAACATCGAAAGGGGCAAAGTCCAAATTCGGGCAGAAAAAAAGTGACGCTCTCCCTGTCCTTTCATCTTCCACTTCTGCATCCATTGTTCACGACGCTGTCCTTCTTTTTCTATTCATCATGGCCATCCAAATCCCTATCGACGCGATCACCTCGCGTTTCGGTGACCGCTTCAACTCCCTCCGTAGCCAGTCGCTGAGCACCCGTTTCGCCAACCTGCGCCCCGTCTCCGAGTTCCTCGACCTCAAGCGCCTGTCCAAGCCCGCCAACTTCGGTGAAGTCCAAAGCCGCGTCAATTACAACCTGGGCTACTTCTCCAGCAACTATGCCGTCGTTTTCGTCATGCTCAGCATCTACAGCCTGCTGACCAACGCGCTTCTGCTTTTCATCATCATCTTCGCGGCTGCCAGTGTCTGGGGCATCGGAAAACTTGACGGCCGTGACCTGGACTTGGGATTCCGTCGCTTCAACACCTCGCAGCTCTACACCGGTCTGCTGTGCGTTGCCGTCCCTCTGGGTTTCTATGCCTCGCCCATCGCGACGGCCCTCTGGCTGATCGGCGCAACCGGTGTGACCGTCTTCGGTCACGCCGCTCTCATGGATAAGCCTATCGAGAATGCTTTTTCCGAGGAGGCGGTCTAGGTGGTCGACCGCGAGCTCCTTATGATATGCCCCGATGGGGAAGACCACCGGGGGCACGAAAAGGGAGACACAACGTGGGAGGTGGGCAGTGGCAGGAAGAGATGGCACGCGTGGAGGAGGTCGACACGGATGAGGATGAATATGGACGGCAACTGGTGCGAAACGGCCGTGCGGCGTACATGCGGCAATTGGAATACGGAGGACGAGGACCGCGCAGGCGGCAGGATTATGAAGATTTGACCGACGAGGCCGAATCCGTTGACGGGGGCGACTACGACTTATACAATCACGAAGATAGCACGGTGGCCTACGCGGTCCAACTGGCCATGCGAGACAAGGAGGATCAACTGGTGGACAAGGCGCTGGAGCGGATTCGTCGCGCGCAGATGTTGGGGAAGAAGAATGTCCGCTTATCACAGCGCGAGCTGGATGCCCTGGAGCGCAGGCGCCAGCAGACGGAGGACTCTAGCGGGGCTCGTCGGCCGAAGCAGACTGGGAGTGCAGCCAACGTTCGGCCGCCATCTCGACGGAAATCGGGGGCCCCGCCAGAACAACCACCGGGACCCTATGCACCATTTGCATTTGGAGTCGACCCCGGCTGGAATCGAGGTGCGGGTGCAACTCACGGGCGGCCTTCGAGCTCGTCTTCTGCGAATCGCCCGCGGACCCCGACCATGCAGTCACTGCGCCCACAGCAGTCCAACTCTCCGCTTCGATCGGGTTATCCGGCCTTTCCCGAGCGTTTCCCTTCCAACGGCCGCCCGCAGTCGGTGCAGCCGATGAACCCACGACCGCTACCGGACGATCCCCAATGGGCACCGCCATATTACAATCCTCTGCAAATGAGCCCGTTCGCGGAGCAAACCTCATACCCACCGCAGCTTCCCAATGATCTTCGGATCGGGCCACAGGGTCGAATGAGCTATCCCGCCGGGATGTCACCGGTTCAAGCCCAGCATCGCCAGTCTCAGCGAAACCGACAGGTACCTTCCTCGTCAGATTCGGAATCCAGTGAGGAGGAGGAGAGTGAGGAAAGCAGTGAGGAGGAGGAAGTACAGATCGTGCAGGTTGTGGAGCGCCAGGGTCCACCGGGTCTCCAGAGACGGAACGTTTCTGGGGGCACTCGACCTCGACCACGGCGCAGTTGATGAAGGGTGAAGTGTCTCTCGAGGATTGCCCTCTTTAATATTTGCTCTTCTTTTGTTTCTTCAGCACGACGCTCCACGCAAAACGGCGTTCCGGTAGACCAGTTCATAGATGGCTCTATGCTTTTGCATTATCAAGTACATTTTTCCCCGTCTTCCCCTCGCCGTGGATGTAGATCATCGGATCATCGTGTGGCAGGACAGTCCCCATGCAAATGAGCGTCGAGATCCGTTTCTTATTTTAGTTTGGAGCCTGTGGGGCGCATTACGACTTCTCGGAGCATCGTGGATCCGCCGAAGTTTTGTATTGCCTTGGCAGGAATGACGTCGCCCCCTGTCACGTCTTTCATATGGGCAGTTTCTTCCTTGCTTCGTGCACGAGGATCACCGGGACTGCAGCCACCCCTTGACACTTCAACTTCCCCAAATATCGTGCCAGTCCTCCGGTCATCGTCGCGTTCTCAAATTGCCAACAGCCCGCATCCCTCTCATTCCGATTGATCCGAGCGCACTCTTCCCTGGATTCCATATCCGAGCGCCACCGAACCATCTTAAATCTTAATTTTTCAGCCCTTCATTGTTGTGGAATGCGGGTGTCATTGTCGGCCTTTTCTGTATAAATAACATATCGGTGAGTTCGCGCCTCGTGCGACTGGTATCCCCGGATGCTCCTCACTCTTGCACCTTCAGACGTGAATCCTGAACAGGGATGTGGCAGAGTCACAACTAACCGCGAAATAGAGTCGCATTTTCTAGATCAAAGTCGCATTTTTCTCGTCGCGAGCTCCCCGACGCGTGGGGCTCCCTTCGACCTCGTCGCGATTCATACACAACACGCGTAGACACTTTACACCACCGCGAAGATGTGGATCATTTCATTCTGGGTTTTCCCGCTCATATCGGCGTGCATGTGGGTTGGTAAGAACGCCTCCCGATCGGCTCTTTTTCCCGCAGGATCTAATCAGATGTGTTAGCCATGTTGATTGCCATGCTCGCCACATGGAGCAGAGAAGGCAAACCGGTGTATAGCGAGGAGGAAGCCGGCCAGACCATTGCGTATGCTTGACCCTCACACTCGGCTGGACTCGGCAGCTCACACCATCGCAGGTACATCTCCGATATTGGCGCCTCGGGATTGAAACCACTCTTCGTCGCCGGCAGCATCGTCACCGTTGTCTTCCTGGACCTGGCTTTCCTGGCTGAGCGCTGGCTTCGTCATGCCGGTCAGCTCGTTCCCAACAAGGGCTGGTTCGACAAGCTGTGCGCCATTTTCTCGATTTTCTTCGCCATTGCCGGTGCGCTCGGTTTGATTCTCCTGTCAATCTTCGATACCAAGCATTACCCGAAGCGACACGACGGCTTCCTGGCTATGTTCATGTGAGTTCTCTCTTCCCGATCTACTCGACCCTGGAACTGACCGGATCGCGTAGTGCTGGATATGTCATTAGTGCCATCTTGATCTGCGCCGAGTACCTGCGGTTGGGCATCTTCTATCGCTCTCAGCACCGCATCCTGCTGGTCAGCTTCGCCATCAAGCTTGCCTTTATCATTATCGAGGTCGGCCTGGCCATCGGCTTCGGTGTCTGCATGGGAAGCCACCAAAAGTCGAAGAAGAACCCCGGTGCCATTCTCGAATGGGTCATTGCCTTCGTCTTCACCGGATACGTCCTCTCCTTCGTCGTCGACCTGCTGCCGTCTGTTCGCACTCGGCGACACGTGCCCCAGGGCGAGAAGCGCAGCGTCATGACCCACGGGGACCCCAATGGGTCGGTCAACGTGTCGCTGGAGGAGCCCTTGACGTATGACTCGCAGGGCCCCAACTACTACCGCGGCCAGCGCGTTTAAAACCAAACCGTCATTCCATTTCGAGGGTGATTGGAGTTGACGGGATGATTGATTTATTGATTTATAGATGCGATGACCAGTCCCTTGAAGGGATGCATTTCTGGACGTTTTATATACCTGCTTTTGCTTGCGTTTCTTTGTACGGGGTTATTTCGATTGCGGATACCTGTTTGACATTTCTTGTATATTATCATTTCCTTCACGATAATCGAAATCATTCCCGGTTCACAAATGACTGTATTCTAAGAAACTTCCGATTGATGCCCGTCTGATTACCGTTGTCAAATATCCCATGTTATGTACATAAAGCCACCGGCATATCGCCCCCCGTGGCTAATTCACTGGACCAATAATTTCTGTCGTATATGTTCTTGCATCGCCGCATCGATTCCAATCCCCGTCAAATACGCCCGCACGCCGCCGTACCTGTCCTGCAGATACTGGATAGTAGTATCGACAAACCCGGGTGGACAGCGCGTATAGTCCTCACCCAGACCCAGGGCGCGGATTTCACGCATTCGCTCCTCAAACTCGGGAACGAGCTCCAACTCGGAGCGGACGTAGTCATCCGCAATGGCAGCCGTCGGCACATTGCCACTCGCAAGCAGAAGAGCCAACAGAATGACCAAACCGGTGCGGTCCTTGCCCTGGGTGCAGTGCACAAGAAGCGGGTATGCGTCGTCCTGGGCAAGAAGCTCAAAAACGGCGCGGATCTCAGCGGGGCTGGAATCGAGGGTATCCTGCGCGAGTCCCGTTAAACCTCGCGGCTGCATGACACGTTCACCGATCAGGCGAACGGCATCAGAACGATAGCCCGTGGCCACCCAAGCCAATACTTTTCTGCGTGTTCGTCAGCATCCAGGGCCCGTCAGCAAGGGTCGTGGGCTTTACAAATAAGTGGGCCAATCGAGTTTGGCCAGTAATGCACGTTCGAATCCCTTGCCCGTCAGGCTGATCAGGGCTCGGTGGGAATCTGGAATCTGCAGAAGATGCTCGTCTGCGTCCGGGGGCACGGGGGACCTGTTAAAGTCAATGCCTGAGGGATCCTCGCTCGCGTCCGCGTTCTCCGCACGGCGCTTGCGCGTTCCCATCTGGTGTTCGGTTCTGGGGTCGTTAGTGTCGCAATCGGCATAGAGCCTCGGGGCAACTCACTGAGATCGAAGATCGATCACCGTCGCGATGTGCAGTTCCTCGGCCAGTCGACGTTTATCTCGTTCTGAGGCATCGTCGAGCTATACAGTACATCTCCGATCAGTTCTTCCGATCCATCTGTGTCGGATGGTTGAAGGTATGAATTTACCCTGGCACTGCGAAACAACACGCCCTCTTTCAAGATCCTGTTTTTTTTATATTTTTCTTCGGTCAGTTACCTGGCTTTCGGGGGTGTCCGATTATTGGCATGAAGCCCACGTACTGCGCACCGCAGAAGTGATTCACGGAGCGGCCGACATCACGGAAGTTGATGATATTATCAAAGGGCCGATCGGCCGAGTCTAAATCAATACTGGACTGACGCGGCATTGGGGAACATGGATGAAGGAGAGAAACGGAAGCATTGAGGAAAGCAAGGTCCAGGTCCCGAGTTAAGTTCCAAGTTCCGGGTAAAGGTGGAGTCCCGAATTGGCGGTGGCCGTTGGGCAGGAAACTATCGCCCTGTTTTCTGGCCTGAGCTTCCTCCTTCCCCGGGATCCACTCAAGCTTAACTACACTGACACCTCCGATCCCCTACCCCCCAAACCTACGTCCTCTTGATCACCTGTACCGGCTCCGATCTTTCCAGCCCGGCTGCAAATATGCCCAGTCGCGGTCAAAGTCGAATCCCGTGCGGTACGCGCCGTACGCGACCAACTCCACTTGGCTCAAACGGGCGCCACCCTCATTCAACGCCCACAGACTAATCGACAACGTGTTCTTCCCGTTGTTGATCACGCCGGGTTGGAAGGGGAACAGGGTCTGAGGTCCGATGTGCGGCAGGTAGTGGCCGAACTGGTACCCGTTCATGAAGATCTGCACGACGGCGGATGTGTTGGTCGGTGCGTCGAGCTGCAGCCCAATCGGAACGTCGAGGTCTCTGTCCAGTTCCAGCTCGAACGTGGTCGTGTAGAAGCGGCCTTCTGCTCCAGACACTCCATCGAGAGGACTTTCCGTTCCCGCGGTTTTGGGGATCGGGTAACCGGGCAGATGCCAACCCATACGCTCGCCGTAGAGCCCGCCTTCGTTCATGGGCCCGCGAACCGGATCGATGTTGGCTTCGCCGCCGGCGTTGCCTTGGATGCGCCACGATGTAAAGTTCGCTCCGAAGAGTGTGGCGCCTAGGATCCCCCGGGGATTTTGAGCTCCTGCGGGCGAGACGTTCGCTTCGTCGTGACCGGTATAGTCCATGACGACGGTCAGGACATTGTCAGACTCGTGAAGACTGGCGCCGTTGAACGTGAGCTCCGCCGATGTCGAAGCCAGGTTCGGGTCGCCCAAAGCACCGCCGAGGTAAGCGCCGTTCAACCAGGCAGCCCAGCCGGCTGCTACACCATTTTGCACGGTGATTTTGGCCCCCGTGGCATTTTGCCCATCGAAACGACCACGATAGAGCTTCGTTCCCGCGTGATAACCGTAGTCGCCGGAGTAGAGCACCGGGAGAGTCAAAGGTGCGACGGAGTTGACGGTGGTGGTCTTGTTGCAAAGAGTCCAACGTGAGTCGTCGTAGTCAGCCTGGATCTCAGGCAGCGTGTCCTGAGACCTCCAGGATTTCAAGGTTGGCAGAGTTAGTATAGCATCCTCTGCGCCGGGAGCTGAGCCGATTAGACTACCGTATGCCGTTTTCTTAGTTGCGATCATTCTGCCATTCCACTTGATCTTGGTGACCTTCGGATTGCCGGTATATACTCTGATGCAGAGAGTCAGCAAAGACCACTTCTCGGTACGGGGTGCATACTTACTCGAGCGATGTGGTATTGGCATTGTCGCCGACGAGACTGACAGTATTGTGGCTGACAGTCGCCTCGCGGACCAAATACGGCCCAAGTGCAATAATATGTTCGCTGGGAGAAACATGTGGATTCGACGTTGTGGGCACGGCGAAGAAGTTCCAGGCTGTCTCTTTATCAAGTAGATATAAGAGAACGCCATTGGACAATTTGACGACGGTTGATCCTTCTCCCTGGGTATACGAGAATTGCGTTCCATGGTCTGATGCGGCAGAAGTCACATTCGAATTTCCATAGGTGCGGAATGTGAGATGGGCGGGTGCATTCTTGAAGGCAAAGACTCCCTTTTGCCCGACGTTCAGATAGAACACAATCACATCGTTGTCGAGAGTGGCGTAGGTCAAAATTTCTGCGGAGGAGTATAGCAAGCTTGAAGCTTCACCGACTTGGTAATCGGTGACGATGATTTTACTCTGTCGGCCGTCCAGTTCGATATCTGGGATTGAGATAGCGCCTAATGAAGGTCAGTCTGCTGTAAGCTCTTGAGCAGGAGGTTAGTGCATGTACCGGCCGAGGTATTGACATTTAACGAGAATGTAGTCGCGGCACGAGAGGGGCTTGAGTTGTGCGCCAACACGTAGAAACCCGTGCGAGTGTCAGGATTGCGAAGAGCCCAAGTATAGATACTGGCATCACTGGTGTAACCCGTACCGTTGCCCTCCATCTCAGTCTGCAAAAGACCCGATGAGACGCGAGTGAACAAGCCGAGCAGCTTCGTCTGCTTGAGTTTATCGCGAACTTCACGGGTCTCGCGCAGAGGCGCATCATAATCATATGAAGTATAGACAACCGGCGCAGCACTGTGGCCCCAATTCGTCCCTCCAAAGGCCATGTACAAATTCTGAAGGGTCACTCTCGAGCCGACGTTATTCTTGTAATAGACATCGGCAAACTCGGGCGACTGCTCCGCCGCACACTGGTCATAGAAATAGCCACCCCATGGCTGAAACCATCCACCCTCGAACTCGGGCAGATACTCCGGCTGAGTGTACGAGTAGTTCTGGAACCACTGATAGTAGGTGCGCACGAGGTTGAATCCAGAGTCCGGATTCGTACAAGACAGACCTCCGGGATACGAGTCCAGACCGTAGACATTGACGGCACCGCCAACGTCTTCATAGTCCGTTGACCAGCTTATCGAGCGCATGCCCTTTTCATTATGCGTGCTAGGCACTACCACCCCGGCCTCGTCAAAAGCGGCCGCAATCTGCTCCATGTACTCGACGAGGGTATTGTCGGCGCTGTGCACCGTTTCCTGCAGTTCGTTCTCATGCTGGATCAAGATCACGGGTCCGCCCTCGGTGATCTGGTTTGCCGCAATGATCTTGCCGATCTTCAAAATCCACGGACGCCATCTCTCGTAGTAGGATTCCGCGCTGGTTCGCGTGCTACCCATCTGGCCATTTGCAGCCCACAGTGCAAAGCCGCCGGCGGAGGTCTCGCCGTTGACGTACGGGCCCGCACGGGCAATCACGTAGAGACCGGCTTGTTTGGCATAGTCAAAGACTCGCTGGACATCGTGCGCGCCATGTTCAAAGTCGAAAGTATTTTCCGAGGCAGAATGGAAGCTCCAGAAAAAATATACTGAGAAACCGTCAGCGATTACATTTCCGGGCTCTATAAATTCGGACATCACGTACTCGAGATCGCGTTAAACCCATTAGCGCGCAACTTCTGAAACACATCGAGCCACAGCTCCGGAACGGGCAGTCGCTGGTAGTGGAATTCGCCAGAGAAGACGTAGACCCGTTCGCCTTTGACCGAGAGACTATATTTATCCCATGTCACCTCGGTTGTCTTGCCATTGTCTGTTGCAGAGACGAGGTAATGCGACAAGCATCCCAGTAGGAGGGAGAGGAACGCGAGAAAGCGCATAGTGTCTGGTCCGGTCAAAATGATTCGGTATACTTCCGAGCCTGACATTTCCGGTATAAATCTACATATTGAGCCTCGGGGCTCGCGTTAGCGATACCCGGTCCGGGACCGGGATTGGTGGATATTTTCACGATCGAGCGTTGACGCTATGGGCAATTCTCCAGCAGAGAAATGCGGGGGTGGATATTGGGTCGGCTTTTCGGGGGTTCAATGGTGTCATTTTCTAGTACGAGCGTTGCTTTCCGGTGGATTAGGCGAAGTGGCACCGATTTAGCCCCCAAAGATGATAGTGACCCGGGGTTGGTTTGTCAGTGATTTCTATATCTGCTTCGGGAGACTGGGATGCCAGTAAGTGATGTATTACGGCCGATTGATAATCAAACAGATATTCGTCGTGTATGTACAAATTAGTCGTAACGCGCCCAAGATAACAAAAACCTCATCCCAAAGCGCCGTTGTAAATCGCCCGACAGATCCACAAAAACCCGAAAAACGCCAGCCCATATTAATCACAAGAAGACCGGGATCATAGATCCTCGGAAAACCTCGACTCTCGCCCTGTGCTGACAGTGTCTCCAAGAACAGGCGGGACAGGAAGACCTTGCTCGACGGCACTGTTTCGCAAGCCCTGGGTTCCGGAGTCGGGGATAGCTTCAGAGCTTTTCTGGGAATGCGACTTCCCGTTGGCCCCATTTGTCTTGGGCTCTTGGCTAGAGCGGCCCACGGTCTTCATGAAACTCCTGCGTAAGCGCTGTCTCTTGCCTTTGCTATTTGCACTCTGCTCGACTTGCCCGCTCGAGGTAGAGTCGTAGGTTGACATTTTGCTCACCTCGGCACCGTTGTCCTCGGTTGATCTCTGATCAAAATCTGTTCCGGAAACGGGATGCGAACGCAACGCCGCGCTGCGAGGCTCATTTGGCTCTCTCGGAGAAGCTCGAGGCTCGGTTTGTTCTTTCAGAGAAGCTCGAGGCTCGTTTCGCTCTCTCAGAGAAGCTCCGCCAGAGAAGCCGACCTCGCTGTCGGTATTGAAATCTGGCCCGGGCTGGTGAGGATACACGGGGACCGGCCCGCTGGAGCGACGAACTAATCGATCGCGGAACCAGGTCTTCAGCTTCGAGTCTGCTCGGGGGCTCGTGATAGGGCGGACGGTGTGCATGGGAGATACGCCGCCTACAGCAGCAGCATCCCGTTGGTCGGAATAGTATTTCAGGGTACCGGTGTTCTCGTCGAGGGTAGCAGGCTCCTGGACTATTTTCACTGGGGCTGCAACGGGCGCAGCAGCGAAAATAGTTGAAGGACCAGCTGTTTCGGGTTCGTCGAGAGGCTCTTGGGCAGCAGCCGCTTCCCCTGATGGCCTTGACGGTCTCGGTGGTGCCTTGGCCTCTGCAGCAGGAACAGTCTCTGCAGCAGGTGCAGTCTCTGTAGCTGGTGCAGTCTCTGTGGCTGGTGCAGCCTCTGTGGCCGGAGCAGCCTCTGTGGCCGGAGCAGCCTCTGTGGCCGGAGCAGCCTCTGCAGCAGGAGTAGTCTCCGTGACAGGAACAGTCTCCGCAGTAGTGGCGGCTCCTTGTGCTACTGGCGCTTCATCTGCGGATAGCTTTGCGGCATTTTCTCCAGCTGTTTCTGTCTCCCCCTCTGGCTTTTCGTCAGGTACTCGTTTGCTCTTGCGCCTCAACAGCTGGAAGAAATTCATTCCCTTCGATTCGCGCTTGCTGGAGTCTGTCTCTTTTGTTAGCCGATATCCTGGAGAGAAACTTCATAGAATACTGACCTTTCTCTTCTTTTCTTGTGGCCTTCTTATTTTTCTTTCCTTTTCTTCCGATCATAATACCTTTCTTTCCTTTCGTTGCGGTCCTCATATCGTCCTCGCGCTCTCTTTCAACGGTAGCTCGTCTCTCTTGCTCCTCTGCATCCAGACGTTCTTCCATATCATGTGCCCGTTGGCTTTCAGCCTGGTCCGAAATTTCATCAAGTGTCGGCTGGACGCGGGAACGAGCGACGGCCTCGATATCAGCCATTTCCATAAACTGTCGTCCGCCAATATTAACACGATTCGCATTCGCAGGAGCACCGGTCGCTTCCGCACTAGCACCGGTCGCTTCCGCAGATTCAGCTTCTTTTCGAAAGCGGGCCTCGGCTGCCTCATCCCACTGCTTTTGGATGGAGGGAGGCGCTCGGCCAATGTCGGTCCACATTCTCATGTCCATATCCTGCATGGTCTGGTCGACATTGCGCTGCGCTGCTTTCATGAGCAGTTCGCGGTCCTGTTGTCTTTTCTCGTCCACCCGATCGAGCTTCGTGCGCAGACTAGTCATCTGATGGCGGATGTGTCTTGAACGCTCGGCATCGGTCGGTGTCGCATCTGCGTCACTGGATGCTCTCTTTCGGCGAGTGGACAAGCGCGATCGCTGTGGCTGGGGTGCAGTTCCGTAGTAGGCTTGCATCTCCGCGTGCTCATTTCTCAGACGGGCCAGTTTCTCAGCGGCGCGCTTTTGCGCGGCCTCTTGCAGAGTCAATGCATTTCGGATGGCATTGCCGCTTGCTCCACTCACAGTCTTCCGATACTGAGTCTGACCAATGCCTCTCTGAGCTGCTTGGACCGCAGGGTCGACCTCCGTGTCTCCCTTGGATTCGGTGACGTCGTACATGTCCTTTGCCATTGAGAGCGCCGCGGCCCGAAGTGAGTTTTGCCGGTTGCGCTCCTCGACTTCGCTGGGAATAGTAGGGGAAGCGGTATAGAGCCGGGCATTCTGGTTGGCGGCATGTGTAATTCGGCTGGCTTCCATCGCGCCGTCCAAGTGATCGAGAGGTTCCTCTTCCTCGGCTGGGACATGCTGGGATGCTTCAGCCGCAGTGCGAGCGTAGCGAGGCTCGGACGTAACCACCGGCTCACTTGGAGCTGAATCAGCTCTCTTGCGTGTCGCGTAAGCCCCGGTAGCCGCACGGAGTGCCTTCTCTTGTCGTGCTTTCTCCTGCGCACGACTTTGTTGAACCTCAATATCATGCTTCTGGATGGTCTGGGGTGATGTCTGCTCGCGCACGGCTTGAACCGCAGCTCCTAGTCCTGCCGCACTGTGCCCGGTGCTAGGCTGAGGGAATTCGGGCGGAGTGAAGTCCTTCATGCACAGGGCGGCCTTTTCGGCTTCGGTGTATCGTCCGGGGCGCCATATTTCGACGGGTTTGTGGTTGGCATGGGCGAGAGCGGATGCAGCAGAGGCGTGGCTGAGGTTTGGGACAACCCCAGTCACTCGTTGATCTGGCACGAGAAGCATAGCGCGTTAGCCTTGGGGGGTATTCTAGCCCCACGGGGGAGCGCACTCACTAGAGATATGGGAATCGGGCGCAGGCTTATCGCGAACGGACGCCTTGCGTCTAGGATGCACAGCATATAGCGCAGCAGTGGCAGCTGTTTCAGGCACGAGTCGAAGTCAGCGATCAATGCAGCCGCATAATAGGGTTCGCAGAGTGGATCGGCGATCATTTCCTTACCGTCGTCAGCAAGACGAGCAGACCTGGGCCCCGAGGGCATCTCAGCAGTAGCCATGGTGGAGAAACCGCTCGAGAAGAGAAGTCTGCATTCCTTCGCGAAGATCAGGAAGATCGAGGAAGTTCGGGGGCAGAACTTGACAAAAGAGAGTGGATGGGATGGAAGGCCGGAAGCTTCTTTGAACCCCGTGACGTCGTCGGCTGCAACAGAAGATCGATGATCGGCCAAAGCTCAGAAAGTGGGTAAAAAAGTGGGCGTGGATGTGAAGGCCATTGCATCATCGCGCCCGAGTTAAATCGAGCGATGAATCAATGAGAGTCGCTGCCCTTGCGGGGAGCTGCTGCCCCATTTCCGCATTCGACGTGCTCTCGCTCTCGACCGGTGACGTGGGGACTTTTTCCAGTCCAGCACCAAGGTTACACCCGGGATACCGGTGAGAGCTGATATTCATTTCTCTTGGCACGTTCTATAGCTAGAATACGTTCTACGGCCACGGGAAGCCGTCATGACTTTCGGCTTCTACCGAGGATACCTCGGGCGCCGGGGCTCGTCGTTTGCGATGATTTCCCACTACCGTGCGTACCCTATGCAATAACCAGCTAACCATCACGTACGGACCGGGCTTCTCTCTGATCCCGATAGCATCATTTGTTAGACACTCCAGGACCGTCATGGTATTCCAAGGTCCTCTCATGATCTAGCGACGATCGGACATGTGTTCCGTCTCGGGAAACCCCACCACGGCTACCCATTTGGTCCATCCACCAGCCCTGTGGATCTACTTCATAATGAGATGTGCCATGACGATCGTGAGAAAATATCTATGGAACTGAGCGACTGGATGAGACAGGCAGATATAGATACATAATAGCTCATATTGAAGGCACTCAAGGCACTCAAGCCCCGGAAACTATCTACCTCTCCACGATGCAGGTGGGCACGCTGCAAAAATGTGATCTGTCAGATATGTCCAAGCCCAGGAGAAATCTCCATGCGAGCCCTTCCACTTCATGCACACGAGCCATCTGCAGCCTATTCAATAAACTCTATCATGATCGGCGCTGCAATTTTCAGCCGAGCCGGTCCTTGTATCACCCAAAAAGAGGGCTCGTATGAATCCTGATTCCAAAAGGCCCTGCAAATCCTGTATTGAGTGAAATTGCACAGCCACCTGTGCCCGGATCGAAAATACACAAGCTCCCGGGAATCGCGGTCTCTGCATAATCCGAGAGTGTATCACGTGACTTGGTTTAGGAAGAGCCAACGGAGAGCTGCTTCACGCAATCCTGGTACTTTTGGCTTCCTAGCATCTCTTTCATGCCGTGAAGTGTATAGGGTCTCATGTCAATGAGACTATCAATCGCGGGTTTGGTGTCATGAAGGACGTTGAAGGACATGTCCGCGATATGGCGATGAGATGGGGAGCGACGTCGAAATTGTATCGCAATTGAAACAGTTTGTGCTTGAGCTGCGATCTATAAATGGCGGCTTTATCGACTCTGCTTGCGAGGACTCTGTCTTCGGCGCTGAATCAGGCAGGCATTGCCCATGCCAGACTGGGGAATGGTAATTTGGGGAGGGTTTCACGACATCGGGCTTTTTAAATATCGTTAACCCGCCCTGTATTCCGAGAGCAGAACAGTTCCGGCAGCGATCGTGCTATCATCAACATGATTCCGCGATATCTTCATCGTTAACACCCAGAAAACCGACGCAATCCGCTCCGTCAAAGGATGGGCGCTTACCAAAACCCACTCCCGCCGTCCGTGCATCTCAACCGAAGTGGAGCACGAAGCTTGGCCTCCTGGCCTCCTGTACATAGAGATGCCTCGAAACGCGCAATTCCGACCGGGCAGGGAGCCTCTTCACCATCATCCCGGCCTACAACTGCGCCGAAAGCACGTCTCGGGTCCATTTTCCTTTCTGAATCCCACCTGGGCGCGGTACGCTCCATCCCTGGAGCATGCCGATCAGGGATTGGAACCGGCACCCACTGCGAAACCAGAGCACATTGAGCATCTCTGGCGATCTCGCGATAATCGAAAAGGTCGCCATGCGCTGAAAGTCGACTACCGGGTGCCCCAACCGGCAACCACGCCCCCGCCCACGACGGGTCTCAAAGCGACGGCCAGGGGTATTCTCCGGATGGCTACCTGCGTGCCATATTGGGATGTATCTTACCTGGTTGCTACGACGTTTACTCTTGGGTCGATAATCTGGATCATCAACGCATTCTTCGTGTGGCTACCACTCGAGGATCCACAGACCGAGTTTGCGAGCGAGTCTCTGGTGGGCGGGGGAGTAAGCGGGTTCATCGGAGCGACAGTTTTCGAAATCGGCAGCGTCCTACTACTCCTCGAGGCAGTCAATGCGAACCAGACGGGATGTTTCGGCTGGGCCCTTGAAACAGAACTCGAAAAGGTCGAAGGGTCTGGACCGGTCATCAAAGTGAAGCCGAACGGGGAAAACTGCGCGCACCATCATGCCAACAGGAAGAACCTTGTTGGTGCCGGGAGACACGCGCCTCGTTGGCACTCTCACGATGCCGGTGCTGGCTATGTGACCTCGTCACCCGAGGGAAAGTCGTTCCGGTGGATGCCTTCTCTGACGGAGCTGCGGACCCATTACCTGCGCGAGCTGGGGTTTCTGGCATCGCTGGTTCAATTTATGGCTGCGACGATTTTCTGGATTGCAGGCTTCACGGGCTTGCCTGGAATTATCGACCATATGAGTCAAAACCTTACAGATGGAGTTTATTGGGTTCCGCAGATCGTTGGCGGGTTCGGCTTCATCTTGAGTGGACTGCTGTTTACCCTTGAGACACAGAAAAAGTGGTACAGACCGGCGTTCCATGTTCTGGGTTGGCATATTGGAATGTGGAATTTCATTGGAGGCATTGGATTCACTCTCTGCGGAGCATTGGGACCAGCCACCATGAACTCCGGCGTGGAGTATCAGGCTACACTCGCTACTTTCTGGGGATCTTGGGCATTTATGATCGGGTCTACGTTACAGTGGTATGAAAGCTTGGAGAAATATCCCGTTGAAAAGGCATGAGCTCGACGGGGAGCTCGAGACGCGATCTTGTGGCGAGCTGTCAAATTCAATTCTTTCGTGTACATTCGACTTGAAACGAACATAAATCTATACCTCATGACCGCCAATTAAGATTCCGATAAAAGGCTTGCTGGAATATTGGAAACAGAACGACACCTCCATCACGTGAGATGCAGGATTTCGAGGATATCATAACGCGCAACGAACAGTCGGTTCCATTTCCCAAAGACATCTGCGAAGTAAAAGTTAATACGAGTGGCTCGATAAAACGAACATCTTCTCGGGGATGCTTACACATGGGGATGCTCAAAGCACAGATGCCAACTTGAATGCTGCCGATGACAATCATGGTGTGTTTGACGCCACCGTGAGCGAACCACGCATAGGCGAAAAAGGTTAAAACGAAACTGAACATGTTCTTGAAAATCAGTAAGCAAGTAAATGCCTCAACGGCGATTTCGCGATGGGCGTCGACGATATAAAGCGAGGCAGCAACCGCACCCATGACCATGCCGATAATCAGAAATGCAAAAAACACATCTGGCAGCAGCCAGTGATACTTCATCACGTCATTGGCAGTCCAGCCAAATCCGTAGAGACCCATGCAGGCGAAAACAAGTTGAAAAACCACCAAGAGCAGGCGGAATTCAGGCTCGTATTTGCCGCGATTAAGTCTGATCATCATTTTGGTCATGGAGTCGGTGAGCAAACCCGAAAGCACCAGGCCGATCACGGAACCGATGAAGGCTCCCGTATATAGATATCCTGTCTTGTCTTCTTCAAACCATAGCGGTGGACCAAGGAACACAATGGCCAGAACGACACCGATGAACACAGCCCAACCGATAACGACGCCTTGGATCAGACAAGCCTGAGAGTCAAGGTCAACACTCTGAAAGTAGAATACTGACCAACTTTAACATACCCACATAATTCCCGGATGGAAGAAAAACAAAGGGAAGGGACGCAGAAGCAGCTTGAAAAAGTTCTCGTCCGTCTTTCGCCCATTGAAAAGCCTCATAGATTTGAGGAGAGAGTCCTTCTCTGGAATTGATTCCGCAGTAATCTCTGTTTGCGAATTTCCGTTGGCTCCGACACCTGGTACAAAGGCTTTGGACTCTTCGTTGGGGTTGTAGCCGGATTGCGTGTCGGAGTTCGTAGACTCGGCCTGGTCGCGCTTGTGTTTGAAGTCCGTGTTGAGATGGTCGGGACGCCGGTACGCAGTCTCAGGCACGAATATAATCATGAATGGCAGCGAGGCTGCAAGGAAGATTGCCACAAAATAGAAGGACCACTGCCAGCCGAGGGACTTGGTGATTTTGCCCACGAAGACCGGCGTCAAAAAGGCAGCACCAAACAGGGCGACGTTGGACACTGCCATCCGTTTTCCTCGCTCCTTCAACCTGGGTCAACTTTCCACAGTGAATTTCGAATGTGGCGATAGACTCACATGGACAAAGTATAGATCGCCGACACAAGCGTTGACCAGAGCTTCAAATGGAGCCAGCGCCACGCCCTGGAAGATCCGAGCCCACAAGAGACTATTCTTATTTGTCCCACTGGCACCCGCCCAGACGCAGCTCACGATCATCAAGACGTGTCCGAGCAGAAAAAGATGGCGCTTGCCCCAGACACGCGCCGTGGGAACTATGAGAATACCAGCGACACCCACGCCGCACAGATGATAGCCGGTTAGCAGCGCCGCAGCTTCAAAGGTAATGCCCTCATATTCTGCAATAGTAACTGTGTTGGCGGCCATGATCGAACTGAGAGTAGTGCAGAGCACCGTCACAAAAGACAGAATGGCCAAAATGAGATCGCGCCTCCATAATGGCCAGTTCTGGTACCATGGACACAATCAGCTTTCCCATCCCGGTAACTTTTATCAAGAATCGACATACCAGCGGATCATTGGGGTCATCGCTCGGTTGCGGCACGAGAATTGTCGGCACTTTACCGCTCCGGTCGTACTTGAGATGTGAAGTGCCGGGTACCTGATCGCTTGAACCGTGGTCCTGGTCGTAGATGTTGGAGGTACCTAAGGATTCGAACAATCAGCGGTGTCCCTCTTAGACAATAGAAACAAAAGATCTCACCAGGGACCTGCTCGGTCGCGGTATCCAACACTCCCAGACCCATAATTTGGAGTGACGCACTTGAAGAGTGGTTGCGGAGAGGAAGCCCAGAGAAAAGAAAGAAAAAAGAGGGGGAAGGAAGTCAGTCAAGCGTTGACTGGCATCGCTTACACCACTTCAACTCAGCGAGAAACAGAAAAGCGCCAGCAAGCAGTGCGCATCCCAGACAGAAGATAGGAGTAAAGTTAAGATGCAGTGTAGGTAGGTGTAAGGTGATCCGAATAGCTTCACAGGATAACCAGTCCAAGAACTCCAATGGAACGAGTATCCCGCCCGCAGTGCAAGGTCAAGCGCCTCGGCACATGGGGTGCGCCCTCTAGACAAGTGATTGGTCTTCGGGTCTTATGAACGTGACAATGGGGCCGCATCATGCAGATCGTGCTGTATAGTACCCGGTACCTTTTGTTCTTTGGTTGAGGTGGTAGAGCCGACCGGCCTGATTGGCACGGCTGAGGGATCATATTTTGAGCGTTTTGGCTATTATTACACAGCTATGTGCGCAAAATGCTCACCTAGTGGCGCCTACCATGCTATCTGCGATAGCTACAACGAGCCATGTATCTGAATCTTGTACGTGAGGCTGTCCAACCGGACGCTGAACCCCTTTAACCCCGCGAAGAAGTGCAGATCTGGCTGGGGAAAGAGCCCTGGCTCCACCTAAGTGGAGTCTGCGACGTCTTAGCGCAACTTTAGTTCTGTTCAGCCCGCGTACGGCTCTGTACCGAGCTGTATTATACGGCGCCGATAGCTCCGTTGGACGTGCGATTAGAAATCTACGCAGATGATGCATGAAAATCCAACCCGCGATTGGTGTGAACAACTCCCATCCATCACAAAAGGTACCAAATTTACCAACCACGACGAATATTGAGCTCCCACTCTTCCTTTGTTCACTCGGGCTTATAGCCCCGCAGATTAATCCCAACCCCTACAAGATCATCTTGAAAGCTACCAGCAATTTCGGTGATGTATGACCGATCTATTTGGGGAGAATTCGTGTGGGCAGACTGTTGCTTTTCCTGGAACAACCTTCAGCTGTATCTGAACCGGAGTCGATCTTGAAGGCTACGCGCTTTGGGCTATCCATCTAACAAGCTCTTAGGCTTAGCGGAAATGTTATCCAAGTCCAAATTTGCAGGCGTGCTTTCAAAAGTGTTGATAGAAACATCGATCTGTTGCTTTTGCTATTTCATGAATGTCTTCGTTGCTTCTACATTTTCTTGGCGGTCTTGGAGCTGCAAACACGTAAATGGTGCAGATCAAGTTTCGTAAAACCAGTGAGCGTTGTTAGCATGCCATCACTCCGAGGCCGAGGGGAGCCAGCTAGACTCGGGGACAATGGGAAATACCTTGTAATCAATTGCGATGTACATTTCATCGCCATCAGGAGCCCCAAACCCAACAATCTTCAGCATCTCAAGGGCCGGGAAAGAGGTGTAGAGGGTGGTCCCTGCTGGTAGACCTCGGCAAGGACCGGGTCCGGTCCTAAATTTCAGGACCGGGACCGGACCATCCGGTCTTTGGTCTTTTTTCA